>JAQIXW010000412.1:0-31885 GCA_034700685.1 Willowsia buskii
CATAGCTACACAAAAACTGCTGTAAAAACCGCAAATTTCATTTCCGCAGCAAAATTTTAACTGCATTAAAATCAGCGCAAAAAACTCTACAAGATGCATTTTGTCTCGATACCAGGAGCTCGTGACACCTGGGAAGGTTCCCTAGTGAGTAAAATAACAGCAGCAGAAAATTTTGATGGTCGAACTATTTGATACAACCAGAAAGTGGCTGAATATTTTTACAGCTTTATAAATAGTAAAAAATATAAAATTAAAAAGAAGTAAACTAACCACTAGGTATTATTATTTAACCCTTCTTTTTTTCTGAGACATCATCATAAGCAATATAGTCTAGTGCATAAAAGAGCGGCCTAAAATGCCACAACGAAACACATTCACTTGAAACGCTATACAATTGTGATATTTGTAAAAAGCAGTTCAAGATTGCAGTCAACCTACGAGACCACAAGCCGATTCATACAGATGAATTCAAATGTGGCGTGAGTGGTCAACGCTGCTTCAGCAAAAAACCTAAGAATGCATCGCAGAACGCACACTGGCGAACGACCTTTCGAGTGCGATTTGTGTGAAAAGTGATTTACTCGAGCATGTGATAGAGACGTTCATCTTCGAGCACAGCACTTCGTGAGCGCACAGCGAAATGTTTCAATGGAAGGAGTCTTTTTTCTCGTCATCGGCGTGGACATACGGTTTGAGATTACTGGCAAATAAAAGTAGACTAAATTAATTAACGCCAACGCATTTCTTCAAACAGCCGCTCTCTCATGAAACTTATTATGATTGGTTTAATTAGTTACTTAGTTAATTACTCTCACTGTCTGGATTTCTGCCGACACAAAACAACTCTGACCTCTTCACCTTCTTTGATGACCAGCGCAACGAATGTGCATTATCGTGACGCTAATGTTTTGGATCGACGGATGTAACGATGATGGTCAAAATTTGTATTATTACATTAGCAGCAGTAGCTGCAGCAGCATGCATGCATCATCATCATATCCTTATCTCAATATGTAGGCGTATAGTAATAAGCAAATTCAGCATGTAATATTAGGCTTTAAATCTACCATGTACGCTAGTATAGCTTTAAAAATGCATGTCTGTATACCGAATGAACGTTTCATATAATAAAAGCACTGCTAGTCAATAACTTGCAGTCGATAATTGGCGGTAAAACTAAGTACTACAAATTGAGCCTATTTCATTTTAATAACATTATAAATAATAGGATATATAAAATTTAAAAATGCGAACTGATATCAAACTCGCATTTTTTTCTGAGATATAATAAATATAAGCAACGAAGTCAACTGCGTTAAATATTTTCGTTTGAGTAAATACATTTTGTTTAGTTTTTGAACCAAAAGTAAATCTGTTAGTTACTTAAATCCAATGTATTTTCAAGGTCAATTTCGCTATTAATCATTTGTTAGCTTGCATGTTGCGTAGGAAGAAATTGTTACAGAAATTCTCATTCCCGCACTTGTAAAGTAAATGTTTTTTTTATAAAATCACGCTTCAGGTAAGATATGTAGGAGTATTAATAAAAAGCAAAGGTACTTAAATATTAGAATTCAATTACTCATATTCTTAGATACGTGATGTGTTTAAAATTAATTAGTACTAAAAGACGTATTCTGGTTCTGAAACAACATTACATCACACTGTCGCTGTCTTGAAACATTATAGTTGAAAAAATTTAAAATTAAATAAAGTAAGCTTCTTCGAAAAACAGTACCATTTATTTTAATTATCAAACCTCACCTATCATTTTGTTCTGAGATTGTCGAGCAGAGCTCAGCTAGAGCTAAAGCTCGATATGATTCTAACTTTCGTAGCTGTCGAATTTTTTTCTGTAATATTTAAAAAAATTCATATACGCGTCAGTGATTAGATATATAACCCTAATAGTAAAGAAAAAATGACATGAAGGACATGACATGAAGTCCGTCATGAACGAACTTTGTATCATTCATAGTATCAGGGATGATAATATACTGGAACCAAAGAGAGAGAAGAAATGTCACATACCGTCACACCTAATTAGTGTTTACATAATTGCTTGGCTTTTTAACCCCCTATTCAGTGCATGTAGAATAATGGGTAAGATCTTTTGTAGATCGTTATTCCCTTTTTATACTGTTCTCCATGCTGTTTACGTTCTGCCGTGAGCGAAATTTTATGCTCAAGCAAAACATGTTAATAATTAAAATTAGATATTTGAGTGAGGAAATTAAAGTGAATATGTCAACATCTTGTGCAAGTGACAATGACAGTACTTGTAGGACAGTTCAGGAATATAAGGATTCAGACAATCTAGAACCTCCAAAACCGAAAGAAAAACAGGTACAGCAATCATTATTAATTGGTGTGACATATCTACTGTCGATAGCTGATTCCAATTGCGATAGCATAATCTGTAAAATTTCCATTGGAGCGTACTGATGTTCCACCCAAAACGCAAATGCGACGAAAAACAAAGAGGTAGAAGACCCGCCGGCTCATCTCAGAAAGTTAGTTTGGTTAATTAAAACCATTCTCGCTTGTTAAACCTCCAAGTTTCAAGTTTTATTAGCATAACAACACCTCCACCTGCAACGCCTTCACCTGCAACGCCAGGTACAAATATGCCTGACACACCGTGTCAAAGTCCATAAAATCTACTTGTCAAGGGATCATCACAAAAAATCTAGGAAACCATGTCCGATCCAAACTAAGTCGGTCCCATTGACAACAGGGAGTGGTGAAGGTCGTGCCACGGGATGTAAGATAAAAGATATCCTGCGCCGTTGAGAATCACTTAACAAGCCAAAATCCCCGTGGAAATACAAGAACTGGCAAACAGCAAAAAGGGAAATCAAGCCCACCACAAGCAAACTCAAATACGCTAAAAAGAAAGGAAACCACGCAATCTAATCACAAGGTAACCTGTTCATACCGTTGACAAAGCAAAAATGTCATCCCATTGAAACCCTACGAGAATTAAAAAATAATTCTTTCAAAAGTTGAGAATGTTGAGGTTACAATACCCTATAAAATCAAAGAGAAAGTGACATCTTCCATACATCAAGAAATCTTCAATTGTAAAGTGAAAGCTGCTGCCAAGTAGTGCATATCCTGTCAAAAGCATCGCTACTTCCCTATCATAAACTTGAGTTTTCAAATTAAGACTCAATATTTAGCTACATGTGATAGGGCAGGTAAAGCCTGATATATACAAAGGAAATGTCAGTGTCAGTATGACCGCGAAAATTCGAAGATTAATATTATATACACATGTAATGACTGACTGATACTTGTGATTATTATCATCATTCAATTATACTTTATATTAATGCAGAAGGAATGAATGATACCCAGATGAACGTATACTTGCAGAAAAGAGATTAGGAATACATCTTTCATGGTATTTAGTATTGGATTCCCCGGAATGGATTGGATTTAGTTCTATTAGTGAATTGGTAGTCGTTTGCTGAATAGTCTTCGAGTTAAGTCGTCACACGAATTATAAATCAGAACAGAAAATGTGGTGGAGATTTACTTAATGTATTTTCTTTTTATTTAGTCCATATTTTTTCAATTATTTTAACACTATATAAACACCATAATCACTTGTACTGCTCAATGTTATAAGGAGTTTGAAATAAAGACACACAAATCAATTTAATAATCCATAAAATGCTGTTGCAGTTGCATGTTGTCTAGATTGAGGCCTGTCGTCAAGTGATGGATCACTTCTGCGGTATCGTCAAAGTTGTGGGCGAATAGTTGAATAGTCAAGCACTTGGTTCTTACCATTCTTTTCAAAAGTTTATTTCTAATTAGGTAGGAAAGAATCACCAACACCTTCTAGGAATATAGTCACTGAGTTATATCCCTATCAGTCCAGTCCTCACAATCCAAGTATCGCCAATTGATCTTACTTGTTTTACAGAAGCCAAGGCTGTAATGTTCCCTCCACTGCGACATGAAAAGCAACTCCGTCCGGCCTCCCCGAAGGTGCCAAATCTTTCTGAATGGGAAGATATGATGAGCAACGAACCACTTCTACGGCCATCAGCATTTTCTGTGCCTGACTTGACATCACTGATCGCTTTTCTTACCCCGGAGCAGATCCAGATATGTCAAGACAAGCAAGCTCGGGAGGCAGCCACAACTCCGGATTCAGCCCAAGTTACCCATAGGAAGCAACGATATGACAGATTTTTTAACGACAAGGAATAATACGGACAGGCGACCCCTCAAAGTCTTTATTGTGTAGATGACTAATTGTTTTTTACTCAACAAATAAAATTAAAATAATGGTGACGAAAAGAAAACCCCCAAACAAGCATTTTACAGCTTTCCAAACCCATTTTCATTTTTGATTGTTTTTTTGTTTTCATAATGTTAGAAATGCACATCTACTTTGCTATCAGTTAATTTTTTTTTTATTCAATAATTCAACTTTTTTGTTATTCGATAATTCAACTTTTTTTGGTATACATAATTACGATATTACTAATTTAGCCATGTTACGACTTTTATTATTTGTATTACGGTTTTATTATTGCAGTCACAATCCTTACCATTTTGGAAAAAGGGGGTGACGTTGTGTGAGATATTAGAAATATCATTAAGATTAAGATATTAATAGTCTTT
Organism: Willowsia buskii; assembly: GCA_034700685.1. Classification (NCBI taxonomy): domain Eukaryota; kingdom Metazoa; phylum Arthropoda; class Collembola; order Entomobryomorpha; family Entomobryidae; genus Willowsia; species Willowsia buskii. The sequence goes on from JAQIXW010000412.1 coordinate 4,642, forward strand.
TTTGTAGCGAGAAGCTGTGAAGGGTTCTTTATAGGCCATCGCGTGATGAGCTCATGAAGCACCTGTTTCACACTATTTCTCTGTAACAAACTTGTTAGTTCTATTAGTTCTACTATAAACTTAGGAAAGCTTACACAGTAGCTTTAGCACATTTTCAGGCAGAAGTTCAGGAGTAAACATATTATTATTAAACTGGTCTATTTTTGCATCCATAATAATCTTCGAGAAATGCGTGCGTTTACACTTGTGGCTTAAATATTTGATTTATGTTTTAATGCGCGTGTTTCCCGCCTCTGTCAGTTCAATAAGGTCTTTCATTCTTGTAATCAAACAGTTTAATGCAGTTGCCAACAAACCCCCGCCTTATATGTATTTGATGCAAAAAACATAACACTGAAATAGGAAGAAAATTTAGAAAAGTAAACTAAGAAGGAAAAAACAATTAGCATTTTACCAATCAATATGTTTGTCTGAAAATGCCATCATAATCAATCAAATTAAGTGCATGAATTTTTTTTTCAAGGTCTACATTTTGTATATATTTTTGGGCCCAGAAGAGATATGCAAGCAATATAAAATGATTTGCATACGTTTCCGTGTACTTTTAAGCAAGTGTTTGTATTTTCTTTGAATAATGAAGCTTAACTTAATAAACGGTAAATCCACCAAATGGTATTGTAGTTCACTTACTAGTCGTAAGATATTCACACCCAACATACTTCTAAGGTCCAATTTTCAGAAGCTTATTTGTTTTACTGCGTTTCAGGTTACATAGGAAGTAATTGTTAGTGAAATTCATTTCTAAACAGGGGCATATTTCCAATAAAATAACGCTTTAAGTAAGGTACATGCGAGTGTGGATGGAAAACCAAGGTACCTAGATTAGAACGGAATTACTCGCAGCCTTTACTGTAGAAACTTGTTTGTAGTCAGGCAGTCATCATACTACCTGCATGCGATTCAAGTATACACCCTACAATAAACAGAATTGCTAAGAATAACTCGGTAGAAATATTTCAGTGGTCGCCTAAAAAGCCTTGTTTCTCAAAGACATAATTTTATTTTAAAGTTATCCGATTTTGATTTTGGTTGAGTAAAATTTAACTAAAAACTGGTGTTTGCCCTGATTAATCAGTTCACTCAAGCTTTTTCGCAGCATTGAAAATACAAAATGTATTGATGATACTAGTAAATTGTTCTAATTGTGAGAATGTGAGATCTTCTTCATAGTTGAAAGTAAATTCGCTAGATTCCTGTTTGAGCGATTGAATTCCGCTAATTACTGGAACTCCTGAAACATTTTAAAATCTATTTTGGATCAAAAGAATCACCTAAGCGACACGTGTGTAACATTTGTGTAAACACATTTCACAATGGCCGCAAACGGGGAAAAACCGCACGTATGTCACATTTGCCAAAGGAATTTCAGTCAATCAAGCAGTCTTAAAAGTCATCAAGTGGTGCACACCGGAAACAAAGACTTCAAATACGGTATTTGCGACAAGACATTTTCAAAAAAATCTCATTTGACAAGGCACTCGAGAGTACATTCTGGTGAGAAACCTTACTCATGCGACGTATGCCAAGTGTCCTTTGCACGAAGCAGCCAGCTAAAAAGCCACAAAGAAACACATTCACAGGAAACGCCTTACAAATGCGACATTTGTGACAAACAATTTAGGACTGCAGACAGCCTACAACACCACAAGCCTATTCATTCGGATAGATTTAAATGTGAGTTGTGTGATCAACGCTGCAACAGCAAGCAAAATCTAAATAAACATCGCATAACTCACACTGGCGAACGACCTTTCAAGTGCCAGTTATGTAAAATGAAATTTACGCAAACGTCTACTCGAGACATGCACCTTCGAGTGCACACGAGAGAACGCCCAGAGAAATGCTTAATTTGCAACAAGCGGTTTGTAAGAACAAGCAGCCTTTTTTCTCATCATCGGCGTGGACATATAGGTAAGATGACTGGCAATTAAATGTGCGTTGTAAATTATTTATTGCCATTGCAGTTGAACTGTCCTTTATTTTAACAACAAACTTGGGTTGAATAGGTCTCTCCGAGTGTTTATTCTGCGGCCAGTCAATGCAAGACAATAAGATGGAAGCGCACATACGCAGCCATACAGGAGAAGAGTAGAAATACAATTGCAGCCATTTCTTCCACAGAACTACAATCTAATTGAATCTAGATCACATGCAAAGACACGTCACACTTTCCAACCGTCGTTATAATTGATAGATTGAATTACATGCAGTTATTATACATTTGATTACATTACCAATACTAATGCACGACTTCTTACAGTAATTCCTAAATGTTTTAGTATGACTTTGTCCCCATTAAATCTTCTTAAAGTTCGTTTATGATTTTTTCCATGTTTTGGATAGTTAAAGACTTGTAAATATAAAGTACATTTTTACAATTTAGTTAAGATGAATAAATGATTTTCTTTGTGTTAATTGGTTTTCAAAAATTTGCATTAAATAAAATAAGAACATTTTGTTGGTCCAATTTTTGACAAAATAGAATACGAATGCAATAAAATATTTTGTCAAATATTTAAATGACACGGCTACAGATGCAATGCCAAGGAGTTGTAGCTGTTTGCCAAAAATGATTGATCCTCTTTCTACTTCTTTTTCATTACTTTCAAACAATTCAAAGTTGGATCCAATTCAAGAAGAAGCTGAGCCTAAATATTTCGAAATTAAGGGAATTATGATGCACTGCAGAAAATAACGACGACGGCAGTGTAATTATTCAGACTTTAATGACCGCTTGTTGATGGTATCGTTAAAAGTATTCTGTATCCGAAAAACAAATCAGTAGCGATTTATATTCTTATCAATAATTTCACGTATTTTTAATTCCTAATTTTGGCTTAAAGCATTACAATTATTAACAGATAATTCGGACCAGGAAATTCTTACATGGGTCCCGAACACGCAGATTTTCAATCCCGAATTTTTTCGGGAAATCCCGAAAAATCCCGAAAATTTAAACCCTTTCCCGTACGAGCAAAAAAACAAAATTTCCCAAAAAAATCCCGAATTTTTTTTAATCCCGAAAAATAGGATTTTTCATCCCGAAAATCCCGGACACACCGCGTCTGAGTGGCGCAAGAATTTCCGTGTCCGAGAGATATCAAACTTAGAAAATCTAAATTTATAAAAGAGACTAACAACTAATTATTGCTATTTTACCTGGCATTGATTTTTGTGTGGATATCTTCATAAGCCATGAAGTCTACTGCATCAAATACTTTTTTAAGGGTGTACATTTTGTAATGCTTTTGAGCCAGGAGTAAATATGCAATCAGTATTAAATGATTTGACTACGTTTTTACGCCTGTCTTTGTATCTTTTTCAAAAGTCAAAGCTTAACCTAATAAACCATCAATCCACTAATTATTAATGGAGTTTACCCAGCATACTTTTAAGGTCCATTTTTCAGTAGAATATTATTTTAACTTGGATACATGTTGCATTAAAAGTAATTGCTACTAAAATTTCCATTCGTTTCTAAGCGAAGGCATATCTCCTTTACAATTGCATTTTAAGTAAGGTATGCAGTTTACGCAGAAACCAAGCTACCTAAACATTACGATGGAATTTCTCGCCTTTGAGATATGTAATGCGCTCTCAAGCTATTGCTTTTGATTTGGAACAAATGCACATGTAAAACAAATGTGCCCTTACAGTAGGAAATCAGCCGTCGTCAGGTAGCATCTTACCACCTGCAAGCGCTTCAAGTATCCGCACTTCGATAAGTAAAATCACACAGAAAAGCTCGGTATCAATATTTCAGTTGTCTGTGAAAATCCTTTGCGCCATAAACACCATTCACGATTTTAATCTTTGACGTTTTTTAAATAATTCAATTGAATACAGGCGTTTGTCCTGATCACACTGAAATGGGTTTCGCAAGTATCCGAATCCAGGAGTTTTCACATTATCGAAACGCTAAAGCGTGTTTATTACACTCGTGTTTAAATTAAATTGTAGTTCTCATAGCTCAAGTGTGTTTGGAAAATTCCTATTAAAATGACTGAATTCTACTGATTAATTTCATCACTAAAACTTAATTTAAAACTCGACACTGAATCACGGGAATCATGTCACCCAAGCGACATGTGTGCAATATTTGTGAAAAAACGTTTTCAAAAAAGGATCATTTAGACATGCACACGCGAGTTCATACGGGAGAGAGACCTTACAAGTGTGAAATCTGCCAAAAGACCTTCAAGCAACACGATGCGCTAAGGCTTCACAAACGAACACATAACGGGGACAAACCACACCTTTGCCAGAAAGCATTCAGTCAGTTAAGCAATCTAAAATCTCATCAACTGGTGCACACAGGAAACAAAGACTTCAAATGCGACATTTGCGAGAAGACATTTTCCCGAAAATCTCATTTGACAAGACACTCAATAGTACATTCTGGTGAGAAACCTCATTAATGCGATTCACGTAATGCAACGTTTGCATGGGAAGAAAATCTAAAACGCCACAAAGAAACACATTCAGAGGAAATGCCTTACAAATGCGTCATTTGCAACAAACAATTTAAGACTGCAGTCAGACATGCCGATTCATTCCGATAGATTTAAATGCGGCGAGTGTGGCAAACGCTGCAGCAGCAAGAAAAATTTAAATGAACATCGCTGGACGCACACTGGTGAGCGACCTTTCGAGTGCCAATCATGCGATAAAAGATTTACTCGAGCAGCTCATCGAGACGAACATCTTCGAGTGCACACGAGTGAAAGGCCCGAGAAATGTTTGATTTGCGACAGGCGGTACTTTAATAGAAGCACTCTTCTTCGTCATCATCGGAGTAGACACTCAGGTAAGATGACTGGCAAATTAAAGAACATTTTGAATTTGGTAATAACACTGCAATCCTTCTGTCAGGCATACTCACAAAAACTTAACTTGATTGGCTTGCTTAGGTCTCTCCGCTCGTTAATTCTGTGGCCAATCAATGAAAGAAAATAAGATGGAGGAACACATGCGCCGCCATACTGCAGAAATCTAGCAAAACAAGGCAGCCTTCCTTTTTGATTGTAACTGCAATGTAATTGAACCAAGATTATATGCTAGAATACATCTATCCAACTACCATAAAATTCGATAGAGAATTCTACACGCAGCTATTGAACATTTGATTCTATTACTTATACTAGCGGAAGGTTTCCCCAAGAGAATCTTAAATGTTTTTAGTTCGGTTTTGATGTCAACAAAGCGTTTGCAATAGTCGGCACAGTTTTGTTTGGAAAGTATGTTTCTATGTTTCCCTGTTTTGGGGGAAGGGGTAAATGTCATGTAAATAAAAAATAAGGAAATACGTTCAACAACTTAGTTCAGATAAATAAATTCTTTGTATTGTATTAATTAGTTTCAAGAACTTTTATTGAACAACATAACAACAGCAGAAGATTTCAATGGTAAAACTACAAGATAGAATCCAACCCCAATAGAATATTTTGCTAAACATTTGAATTCCGTGGGTAGCAAAGTAAATATCAAGCTGCAGTGGCTATTGCGAAAAAATGATTGATCAATGGCATGTGTGAAAATTAAAGTAGTCTACAACAAAGGTTGAACAATTTCAGATTATTATTTGTCAATTTGTAAAGTAACCGTAAGGCGTTGTACCGTTATTTACTACAGTTGGTGTGCGTCCCTTTCTTTATGAGTTCCGCAGTAGAATTTTTGAAAATTCTGTTTTAACGGCAATAATAGAATTTCTACTTGAAGATTTAATTAGCCTTCATTTGAAGCCGCGAACTCTGATGATGAATTTATGATGTCAGTTGTGCATGAAACTACTCTGCAGTATTTGCGATTAACTTACCCTTAAACATTTCCTGTTAGATTTATTATTCACATATTTTTTGTTTCGACGACAATCTAAGCATCTGTTTCCAAAATGGCACAACAATATAAAAACTACTTGCCGTCAAATGCCCTCATGGTAGTACAGTATTTCATATTTCTAGGACTTTTCGGGAAAAAATAAATCCAAAATATGCTGATATTTTGCAGGCACCTTTTCTGCGTCGCTTATGCAAATGTTGAAATGTATATCAGGGAAATAGATTGTTTCCTCGATTCTCCTTTGAGCATTGGGTGACCAGGATCCACAAGTCGCCTGATACACATTACTCAGGATAAACGTCAGAAGTAGCCACAAGGGAGCATTGCATTTTGAAGCTGCAATGCTCTCAGATCCACCTCAAAAATATGCGATTTGAGTGCCGATTCCCTGTTCTTAAAGAACATGAAATGGAAATACGCACATGTTCAAAGCACTAAATCTCTTAGAAACTGATGCATGAGAAGTTGAAGTTACGCATGTTAAGACACAGGGTTACCTAAGATAAGAACCATATTATTTATCCCCAGTGGTTATAAGAAGAAAATATTCAAACACTTTCAAAATTCCGGATTCGTCTCTATGCAGCTGTCATTTTCTCTTGCGACGAAAGCTATTAGTGTGCAAATTATGGGTAATCTCTTTGGTAATTAAATTTGCAATTCAGGTTTCTCCAGCTTTCGATTTCCTGCTTGTATATAAAATTGCTCCCCTCGGAACCAAATCTCGGTCAATTCTCTACATTTTTCCAGAAATTTTGTTGCTCAATGTTCCAAAATAACTGTCAGCTTTCTCCGCACTGCTTGCATATTTCCAAATATTTAGCTCGTGCTTAAATTTAATCAGTGGCAGAATATCTGTCCATTTTGGTTGGATTCGTATCTCGGATATGGTTCTGCTCGTGTTCCAGGGAAAGCCAGAATCAGAGTGTCTGAAATCAAATCTTTGAATGCAAACGTTGCCAGAAAAGGACTTCAAGCTGCTTTCTCGGTCAATCTACTCCGAGATCTGATTTCCCATTATTTTTTGGTTTCCAACAAAATGTGTATCTGGATAGAACAGAGCTTTTGATGTGTGTCATGAGTCATCGGGCTGAAACCGAAATTCAGAGGATTTGTGATCTAAGCTGAAATATTTCCATTTGCAACGGATATGATGAAATGCATGCAATCGGAGTTGTTAAGTTTCAAGCTTCCAAAATGTGCTTATTTGTCCACAGGGATACTCATTGTTCTTTGATAAGTGACATCTACTCTTCCTCACGCTTTTTGCTCTGATGGCCTAGATTTAAGCAATCGTAGTGGATCAAGTGGCGGGGGGCAGTTTTGAAATAGGAAATGCATGTCTGAGAGGTCAACTCTGGCTTCATTTCGACGGCGGGATGAATTGTCGAAGATGACTTGTGTTCCTAAAATACTGTGTTGAGGTAGCTCATTTTTAAGAAAGAGAATACTGAATACTGAATGCTGAATACTCCAAAGAGATAATTTTTGTTTCATAACTTCAAAGCAAATGAAGAACTGAAGTTGTTTCGTGAAGACAAATCTAACAGCAGTATTTCCTCTGTGTTGTGCTAGGTAGTTTCTTTTTCTGCTTTAAATTTATAGCAAGTTAGCTTCTTACGTAAGCAGAAAGTATTATTGAGACCAATGTTTATCCTCTGTAAATATGTTAACAAGTTGCTTGCTACCAGGCAATACACAAAGAAGAGAAATAACCTTGAAAGTACTTTCAACAGTGTGAAAGATATAAGTGTTTTTGGCCTTAATATGAGCGGCACTGCAGAAAATGAAAACAGGAATGTAATCAAAAGATTTTAATTGCTGCTTGTCCATGTACTTAGGCATACGTGGTTACTGGTATTCTGGTGTCAGTATTTACCTTCCGAAAAATATTTCAGTAACATTTTATATTCATATTAACGGTTTCGCGCATTTCTAATTTTTAATTTAGTCTCGAACCGAAAGTTTTCAGGAAATGTAAAACATAACATGTTTCGAACCAATCGTTGCTAAGTTTACACAAGAAAGGGATAGAAAGCTTTTCCTATAAAGGGCAAACAAAAGAAAAAATTGATTAGTTTGATTATTGATTACAATAAGAATTAGTACATTGCTTAAACCAAGAAGTCCTCAAGTCCAAAGAGATGATTCCGAGAATAGGAACCTTCGGTCAATCATCTGGATTGCAGAGGAAATCCGAAAAGCTCATGCGGAAGCGAAACGGTACGTGGAGAGCCACCGCCCGAAACTTCAAAAACTACGCCATGCTACTTATAGCCGAGCCCTGATTTTATTTTATTAGTGGCCTTATCACAAGATGCACCGCTTAAAATAATAACGACACGAATAATAACCGAAGATTTTAATTTCTGCTTGCAGATGCCTAATATTCATACTACTAATTTCACGCATTTCTAATTCTTAATAGTCTCGAAATAATATAGTTAGAAGATATAATAACTGATTACAAACAACCACCTACTAATTAATATTATTTAACCACTCATCAGTATTTTATTCTGAGTAAATACATTTTGTGTAGCTATTGAGTCAGGAATAAAATAATTTGCCTTGTCTTCGCTCATTACTCATACGGTTAGAAACTTTACTCGAGTTACGAGTTAGTGAGTTTACTCGCATCCAGCATACTTTTAAGGTCCAAGCTGCTGTAAAATATCTGTTTACTGCTTGAAAGTTAGCATGTTGCATAGGCACACACTGAAACTGAAATCCCCAGATTTCTAAGCAAGGGCATAATTTTTACTATAACTAGTTTTTCAGTTGAGTATGGAGTGTAAATAGAAAACCAAGGTTCCTAGAAATTAGGATAGGATTTCTCGCCTTCTGAGATATGTGATGCGTTTTCAGTTTAATGTTTTTGACTTTCAACTCATATGTACATTCATTAACACGTAAACACGATGGCCTTACAGTAGAAAATCAGTCGTCGTCAGGTCGCAACCTAGCATCTGCAAACGGTTAAAGCACACACTCTACTTTAAACAGAATCACACACAAAACTCAACAAAAACACTTCTACTGTCGGAGAAGAAACTTTATCGCATAAAGACTATTCACGATTTTAATTTTTAACAGAATTGAATATTCAGAAACAGACTTTTCGGAACTTTTTGCAGCACTAAAAATACTGCGTGAATTCCTGACAGTGTATTAAATCGTTGTTCTCATTGCTCAAGTAGTTCAGATTAAGACATATTTGATAGATTTGAATTCTACTGACTACTTTAATTCCCAAAACCTCATTTAGAATTACATTCTTAATCCAAACAACCATGTCATCCAAGCGACATGCGCGTAATATTTGTGAAAAAACCTTTTCACTATTGGGTAATTTAAATGAGCATATGCGAGGTCATACGGGGGAGAGACCGTGCAAGTGTGAAGTCGTCAAAAGACCTTCAAGCAAAGCAATGCATTAAGTGCTCACCAACGCACACATACTGGAGACAAACCTTATGTTTGCAACCTTTGCCAGAAAGCGTTCAGTGTCTCCAGCAGTCTTAAATCTCATCAGCTGGTGCACACCGGAAACAAAGACTTCCAATGCGATACTTGCGAAAAGACATTTTCTCGAAAATCTAACTTGACAATGCATTCGAAAGTACATACTGGTAAGAAACTTTACTCATGCGATGTATGCCACTTGTCCTTTGCACGAAGCAGCGATCTAAAAAGACACAAAGAAACGCACTCGCAGGAAAAGAAATACAAATGCAACATTTGTGACCAACAATATAAGATTTCAGACTCTCTACGAGAACACAAGTTGATTCATTCAGGCAGATTTAAGTGCGACGCGTGTAGTAAACATTGTAGCAGCAAGAAAAATCTAAATGTGCATCGCAGGACGCACACTGGTGAACAGCCTTTCGAGTGCCATTTATGTAAAAAGAGATTCACGCAAGCGTCTTCCCGAGACATCCACCTTCGAGTGCACACGAGAGAACGCCCAGAGAAATGCTTGATCTCCTTAGATCGGTTCTTTGGTAGAAGCGGGCTTCTTCGCCATCATCAGCGTGGACATTCAGGTAAAATGACTGGCAACTAAATGAGCGCTGATATTTTTTATCATTTCAGTTTTACTACAAGCCACTCTAACAGTAAAGCCTGGTTTGAATAGGTCTTTCCGAGTGCTTGTTCTGCGGCCAATCTATGAAAGAAAGCAGGATGGAAGCACACGTGCGCAGCCTTACTTGAGAGAAATAGAAAAATAGTCCAGCCTTTTTCTCAGACTGGAACTACAATGATAGACAATAAAGCATGTTGTTATAAACATTTTATATCACATCTTACGCTAATAGTCGACTTTTGCTTGAGAATGCCTAAATGATTTTAGTTGGGATGGGTCCTCGTCCATTTGTTCACAAACGGCGTCAGATTTGTTTAGAAAGTTCGTTTCTAATAATTTCCTGCTTGGATGGTTCAAGTGTTGTATTACTTAATAGTAGGCAGTTTATAAATAAATAAATAAATGCAAGGTAGTCGTTCGTTCTTGTGTTCTGTGTGTTCTTGTGCATCTAGTCGTCAGAATCATCAGTGAGTCAGTTGGGTGACTGGCTGCTGAGATCTGTGATCAAATCGTTTTTATACCTCACAATTTTTATGGCCAAATATATTATAACTGAACTAGTGCAAAGCGATCATGGGGTGAGCGAGATGAAGATTTCCCTTTTTTATGACCGAAAGGTTCAGGGCCAAATTTGCACCTTTTTTATGGAGCGCAACATAATCTCCCTCCCCGTAATAGAGAGACTGGACTCTGAATTGAATTGAATTGAAAATTGAATTGCCGTAACTTAAGAATAAAAAGTGTTTGAAAATAATATAACAAATTCTTAGATCATATCACATCATCAATAAAATTCAAAGTAACTGGTAGTATTGGTTCATATATAACTTTATCTGTATAAACATGAACATATATAAATTGAACAATTGTGGCACACATCACATAAAAATACTTACGAGTGAAAGTCTAGATTTTTTTAAATATTAATTTTATAACTTTTAAGTTTTTTTTGAATTTTATTTTTTCTCGTGAGTTTTGTTATTAGGGTGATTCAAGGAATGATTGTTAGTAGGATCGGTCGTGAACGGATGGTGAGCATAAACATGCATCTTGGTTCTTGCAGGATAATTACTTTTCCCAGGAAAACATGTCGTATCGCTTGGACTTCTTGTCTGCTTGAGGGGATTGTTGTTCGTTTTTGCTGGTTGGCCTCTGGTTGGGCAGTAATACGTTGTCACATCTGCATCAACTCTGGTGTAATTTTGGCTGCAGTAAGGTCCGAAACGGGTGTTTTGGGAGTAGTGACGGTAGTCTTCTGGTTTTCGCCTTCGTCTTCCCCCTCTCCCTCCTCCTCGTCACTGGTGAGAACAACTCCCAATGACTTTGGGGTTGAGAATTGGGGAGTGTAGCTGTGGAGTTGGTTGGCAAGTTGCGGCCCGGAATAATATGCATGCTTGTTTGGAGAAGGGAAGGTCGGTTGATGAATGTAGTAGAAAATCTAAGATGATTCAAATTTGTTTTTGAGAAGTCAAGGGCAGAGTAATAAGTGGTAAGAAAAGGTCGAGGGTTTGTGGGATGTCGTAGTGTAGATAAATTTAAGGGTTCCGGATGACGACAAGTGCATAAGAAAACCCTGCAGGTTAGCAAGTTACGAAAGTGTTAACAAAAAGGGGTAATGTAGAAAATGTATTGTGGGATAAGAAAGATGACTATGACCGTGAATGGTGTTGCGTAAGGGAATGATGATGGGTCTCAGAAGTAGCAAAAATTGTTTGATGGGCTAGGATCTGGTCTGTGCTGGATGGTCTGGATGTGCTATGCGGTTGTTGGTGAGGACAGGCGATGGCATTGAATGCTGCATTCGTTGTGTTAAGGAACGGCGGAGCTGGTAGGATTCGTACTGGCGGTGCAAATAGATTCAGAGAAATAGGGGTAGTAAATATGATGGTCCATCCTAAATATACCCAAAATAGAATTCAACGTGTAATGGCAAATTGCATTCCGCGGGAATCCGAGCTGCTGAAGCTTGGGTCATCAAGGAACTAAGAGCAATAGCGGCCATCGGGGTGGGCAAGGGTTTATAAAACACAAAAAGATACAGAAGCGCTAGCCTCAGGGTAAGCAGCCATATGTATAGAAGGAAATGACTTTCACTAAAACTTTGGTGGACTCACGTCTGTTCTTGGTAATGAAGATCATGGAGTTCTGCCAATTCGGCATACGTAACATGCGATGGAGGGAAAGGATCTATATTGAAAATGTCGAGGGTAGGATGGATAGCGGATTCGATATTGTTGTCCACAGGGATCAAAACTAGTTTATTGATTGCAACCTTTTATTTTGGAAACTTGGTAGTGAAGACTGCTGGAATGGTTAAGATCACGGTCGGGATCATTAATGAAGGAACAGTACAAGGGACGAGATCTTCATAAATACCGAATCAAGGATTAATAGGCAATTGCAGGGCAAGGTAGCCGATATGGAACCAACAGAGGGACCGGTGAGGGGATGGGAGCTATTGGGACATTGAATGACTCCCCGATTTGTGCCAAGATTCGTGATGATTTATTCCCTAGGTCCTAGTAAAGTCCAAGATGTCGTCGAGGTGACATTCCACCGGGCAAAGTCGTTGAAGTTCGCCTTGCATCAGCCGTTGGATACATTGGTATTGTTTGAAAATTTTCATACCGTATTTTTAAATGCCAAGCAGTAGTAGCTTCTGGCGAAAAATGATTGATCTATGGCATACTAAAAAAGTAAAATTGCATAACACAAAAGGCTGAACAATAATCTAGAACTTTTGACTAATCATTGACATAACACCAGCCCCTTCTTTTCAGATTTCTGCTTCATGCATTACGAAAGGTACATAATAATTATCTTTTAATCCGCTCGAAACTAACGTGTGATGTGATTTCCGTTAAAAGTATTTCTATCGCAGAATTTTGCAAACCATTCCCGAAGACATAATAATTACTGAAATTTTGTTTCTTGAAGTTAACTTTAATGCATTTAACGTAGCATTTATTATTTTAAGACATATCATTATTTTCCAGATTTTACGATTACAGCTGCGGAAAATGTTTAAGGATTCTTTCAATTTTTTGGTAAAAATTCTGTTCTGTTCTAGCGGCAGCATTGGAATTGTCACTTAAAAATTCAAATAAGTATTCCTACTGAGCTGCCAACACTGACTAGTGATGTCCCTTTTCCCTAAAACTATTGTGCAATATTAACGAGAAATCACCATGATTGCTTTTTATTATTTCGGAATACTCGCTTTTTTGTTACTCCCTCCAGAAATTTTTCTGGCAGTCGATCCCATTCACTATTTTTACGAAGGCTTCTTCATATGTAGTGGGACAATTTTGATCTGGCATATCTCAAAGACGTCTTCCTTAATTACGTTGAACTGCATAATCTCTCGTAGCTAAAGATTAAGGCTTTTGAATGATGGGTTAGCAGTAGTATCAGTCACTTGCTGTGCAGAGTTCGGAACATCCATGATGATATTTTCACTTAACTGAAGATATTCATGCGCAGGTGAAGCAACATTTATAGAAGGGGCCTTCTTCCTACTAAATTAAAAATTAACTTTCTTAGAAATGTCGTGAATCCAGTTCCAGATCAATCACCTATTCGTCGACGATTACGGAGCTTCCGTAGTGGTGATCGTTCATATGGATACAAACCTAAATATGGACGACATGCAACTGTAACTGGACTTTAAGGATTTTCATACTTGTTGTTTAGGACCGAATAGGATTTAGCTTGACGGATTTTTTCTATAAGGGTGCTATATTGACCGGACAAGCCTTTTCTGACATCGCCAGCAAGCTCAAGGCACCTTAGAACGAGAAACGTGACCAAAAGGAATAAGATAATTGAGTTTTCTTATTTTATTAAAATTCACCTGTCACACTTCGAGTATCTTGAAGAAGAAACTAGGAGACCGCAACTTTATTTAACTGTACCACTCTCCCGAAAGACCCTTTCTTGTCCCATCTGACTGCTTCTTGTTTCGTAAATGGAAAAATTACTGGAGTGGGAGGAAGAATAAGTCAATGAGGCAAAATAACAAGTGAAAAAAGTGCATCTGCATGGTTTATGTATCGAGGCCCGGCATTATTCTCCAGAGGCATCTCTGCCCATGAACATAGGCTATAAAAGTGTGTAGGAGTGTAGGGAGAATATATTTTAAAAAATTTATTAAATATATCGAACTGTTGTAAAATGTGAGCGAAACAAAGTTGTCCCACTACATATGAAAAAGTCTTCGTATATTCGTAAAGTTTGTTTTATACTTGGATATGCTATATACTTTATGTTGACAAATAATTATTGGTTTCATAGGGTTGCAAAAACTTAATTATGTCCTTGTCGTATATTTGACATAAAACCAATGAGCTCATCTGATTCTATTTTCGTTCGTCAAAGGAGTTCATTTGATTAAGTTAACTCCAAGTGATTTTTATAGAATAACATCATGATCATACAGATGCACATACCTACGATGCTGCAATTAATTTTTGCATCTTGCCCTCTCATATTCTATTTAAAATTTCATTTAAAAAATTGAAAAAAGAGTAGAGAATCGGTCCCGGAGAAATCAGAGATTTCGAATTTAGAGAATGTGTCGGTGAGGAAAATATATGGAGGTATTCACATGCGTCTCGTCGATGACTTTGAAGGATGAAGAAAAATCGGTTGCCATGGAATTGGCACGGATTTGGCGGGGCATTGTTCAAGCGTTCAATGCCTTTGGTGGCACAATGATGGATTCGGAAATGCTTCAGGTTTTTCTAGAGGGCAAGCTAGGGAGTGGAGTAAAACTGGCAGAAACAGTTTCCAGTAAATATTTCAACCCAATCTTGCGTGATCCAATGAATGAAATTTCCAACGGATGTAACAATGATCTACTTACGCAATGTGACAGAAATAAAAAAGCTAGTATAAGGAGTATAAAATAAAAGGACTAGTGTGAGGACAATGATTAATCTGACCGGTTGGTGATAATTGTTAAGCCTTCATGGGAGGCAATTTTAATTTTCAATAGCGCCATTGATCAATCATTTTTCCCAAATTGCTACAACAGCTTGGCATACATTTTGCTGCCCATGGAATTTAAATATAAGCAAAATATTTAATTGTATTCCGATTCTATTGCTTCAAGTTGGTGTGACCATTAAAATCTGTTGCTGCTTTTTACTAGAACTAAAATTCTTAAAGAAACTAAATAACACAAAACAAAGCTTTTATTCATCTTACCTAAATTGTTTAACTTATTTTTTATTTACAAGATTTAACCTCCATAGCAGGGAGGAATCAGAAACTACCTTTCTTGACAAAACTGTGGTCTAATGTTCAATAACAGCCGGAATGATTGTCTACAAAATTTTATGATGATTGAAAGTGTCCTAGAATGAGATCTCGATTCAATTGCATTGTAGTTCCAGTCCAAGAAAAAGGCTGCACTTCTTTTACTATACTTCTCCAGTATGGCTGTGCATGTGGGCTTCCATCTGATTTTCTTTCATTGATTGGCCGCAAAACAAACACGAGGAGAGACCTATTCAAACCAAATTTATTGTTAGAGTAAGGTGCAGTAGAACTGCAACGGCAATAACTAATTTAAAATGCACATTCCATTCCCAGCTATCTTACCTGAATGTCCACGCCGTTGATGAGAAAGAAGACCGCCTCTATTAAAAAATCGTTTGTTGCAAATCAAACATTTTTCCGGTCGTTCCCTCGTGTGCACTCGAAGATGCTCGTCTCGGTGATGCGCATTGGCAAATCTTTTTTGGCATAAATGGCACTCGAAAGGTCGTTCACCAGTGTGCTTTCTGTGATGCATATTTAGATTTTGCTTGCTGATGCAGCGTTGACCACACTCTCCACATTTAAATTTATCTGAATGGATCGGCTTGTGCGCTCGTAGAGAGTCTGCAGTCTTAAATTGTTTGTCACAAACTTCGCATTTGTATGGCGTCCCTTGAGAGTGCGTTTCTTTGTGGCGTTTTAGGTCACCCGTCTGTGCAAACGTTGCCTCGCATGTGTCGCATAAGTAAGGTTTCTCGCCAGAATGTACTCTCGAGTGTCTTGTCAAAGTGGCTCTTAGGGAAAATGCCTTTTCGCAAATGTCGCACTTGAAGTTTTTGCTTCCCGTGTGCACCAGTTGATGAGCTTTAAGACTGCTTGGGTCACTGAAAGATTTCTGACAAATTCGGCAAACGTATGGCTTCGTTGTATTGTGTGTTTGTTTGTGATAATTTAAATTGCTGCTAGTTTTGAAATCCTTTTTGCAGACATCACATTTGTAAGGTCGCTCTCCCGTGATCATTTAAATGACCCTTGCGTGAAAACAATTTTTCGCAAATATTGCACACGTGACGATTGGGTGACATTCTTTCGATTCAGAAGAGATTTCTGAACGAAGTTACCGGAATTCAAGTAGTCTGTGGAATTAAATCGTATAAACGGGAGTCTGGAGAACTTGAGTTACGAGAGCAACAATTTAAATGAATGTTATCAATGCATATTGTATTTTAAACACAGGGAAGACAAACCTATGTCTAAATACACAGGAGAAACACCATTGATTAAGCAATTTTTAGGTATTATTGAAAATTAAAATCTTGAATTGTCTTTACGTTGGAAGGCTTTTTCACAGACTTCTGAAATATTTCTACCGAGTTTTCGGCGTGATTCTGTTTATCGTAGTGCGTACTCCAAGGATTTCCAGGTGGTAAGTTGATACCTGAAGACAACTTATTTTCTGCTGTGAAGGCAACATGTTTGAATGCTATTGAATATACACACGAGTTGAAAATCAAACGCATAAAATTGAGAACCAATATCTTAGAACGCGAAATAATTCCATCGAAATTTTAGGTACTTTGGTGTTCCATCTACATACCATACCTCTCTTAAAAAGTAGCTGTAAAAGGGTACGAAATGCTTGTTTAGAAATGTGGATATGTCAATTTCAGTAAAATATATTTCCTCTGCAAAATGCAGCCAAGTTAACAAATATCTGTATTCTACTGCAAGGTGAACCTTGAAAATTTTTCGGATGTGAGTAACTTTAGAGTAGTAAATATACTCCAATACCATTTGGTGGATTGAACCTTTATGAAGCTAAACTTTATTCCATTAGTAAATAGTACATAAAACGTATGCAAAACTGCTTTTATTACTCTAATATCCTATAGTTTTTTTAGTTTTTTTTAAACTCCCACGGTGGAATTTACTCAAAATTTGCACACAAGTAAACTTTATGCGTAGATCATGAATCCGCAAAAAAACCGGCGTCTTCTCATCAATTTGCAAAAAAAAATTGCAAAAATTTAAGTAAGTAAAAAAGTATTGAACACACTGGAAAACGCCAAAAAATAATAATTATTACTCCATGACCGCAATTATCGTCACCTGACTACACTTGACCAAATTTCGTCACCTGACCTCACATGACCAAATTTTGAAACCTGACCCCCCTTGACCAAATTTCGTCACTTTTAGATTTTGTATTCGGACAATTCATAACGTCTGCCTAGGGAGTTTTTATGGATTTTTTTAAAAAAGGAGTTGTAGGAGTAATCAGCTCCTGGACAGATTCGCGGCCACAGCCATATCCGTCTTTATTATTCCGTTACCATTTATTACATACTGATACATACTTAACTATGAGCCGAAGTAGTGCAATGCTCGCAGCAGGCGTGAGATATTAGGAAAAAAACCCATCTTATTAAAGCAACTTGATGTTAACAAAGCTATGTATATACCCGAAATTATGGGGTAATTGCGAAAAACCGTAATATAGTACTTATTGGATTCGATCCCGAGCGGAATCGAACCCCCATACCGCATTCACCTCACCGTCTACCTTCAGGCACCTAGGCCAGTAGACCACCACTGTCTGCTCTGGGAGTTTTTATGAGACATGAATTTTAATGAGCGTTGTCAGTTTAAATATGCATGTTCGCTAATATGCAGATGGATTAGATAATACTCTCCCAAATAGACGCCCCAGCGTCTAAATTCCAGATATAAATTTAAGGTATTTCAAGCAACGCTAAGCTTCATCCTCACGCCCGCATTGCTCATGGGTTGACAAAAATTATAGTTTGTGCCAAGAAAGATAATGTTTTCGATGTTATGATGAGATCGATCATACAACTGTAGGTGTCAAAGATAATTTATGCCAAATTATGCTGTGTTCGTACATCATACTTTAACCACAAGCAAATTAAACATAAGGAATCATTCATTTAGTACGTAGCGCAAAAAAGTTTTTCGGACCCCTCCCTACCCCATGCCACACCTTTTAGCACAGACAGGATACCCCCGTTAAAATGGAACGTCACAAAATCTCAGACCGCTACCCCCCCCCTATCCGCCGTTGCGTACTAAATGCATGGTCCCTAATTGATGCAAGTTGAAAATTCGAAAAATCAAATATAACCAGAGATTTATTTTATTTATTTAGGATTTCAAGTTAGTAACCTTAACCTAACCTTAGAGATGTTGTACTTGACGTTTTAAATATAAAATATCATTGCCACCCCTTTCTTGCTCTCCTAATTTTATTTAAGTTACGACACAAACTTTAGCGCTTAAGTAACTGGTGACGAGATGAAAACCCGGAGGGCCCTAGTTGCTTGCATATTTATTCTGAGCTCAAAAGCTATACAGAATGTTTTCACTGAAATTTTTTTTTTTGTGCTAATAATAATTGTTTATTTGATATATCAAAACGAAGTAATTATGGGTAAACTTAAAAAATATAATTATTGGATAGCTTTTTTTTATCGATTTACTTTTTTAAAGTTTATGTTTCTTAATAATTATATTGTTTCGAGACAATGGTTTTGTAAAGAAGAATATTTTTAGCAGTATCATCCTCATGCAGACATTAATATCTTTGGATTTTATTCCTGCCGTTCTCTCTTTAAGAAGTGCCGTTCATGATAAAGTTATTATTTTATAAATCTAGACAGATAAGCAATATGGACAGATAAGATATCATTCCACTGAATAATTTCAAGTGTGGAAATTTCCCAGCATTGGTCACCCACACTTCTTGGAATCCTCCATGACAAAGTATTTCCTGACATCCTAATCGTATCTGATCTCTACATATTGATTTCACTGAAGACGCTTTCCCGAATCTTTCCATTCAAACCGCATATTTCGATCCATTTTGAATCACCAACGGATAGATTAAGATTTTCGTTGACCCATTTCCAAAACCTGAGGTCCTGATGGCAGATAGATATGAACAAGAAGTTGAGAAGCAAATGCGAGTCATTAAACCTAAGCTTTAACATAGTATATTGATCGACTTAAGACCATTACGCATGAAATGGTTCCAGATCATTGTTCAACCCTTGTGATACGCCATTTTAATTTTCAAATAAGCCATGGATCAATCATCTAAAAAATAGTTACTACTGTTTGATTATTTTGCTACTGACAGCAATTAAACATTTATATATTCGATTGGATTGCAAAATATATTATTTGATTTAGCTTTCACCTTCAACCCGAATATTCTCTGCAACACATCAAAACCTTCGCTGACGTCTCCCTGTTTGTTAAAATGTTAGTACTAGTTAGAGTACAGTTAGAACAGCTAGTTAGTACAATTTAAAAAAATAAGGTGCTTCCCTAATATTTGCTTGCGTTGATAGGTTATGTGACATGCTATAGCAAATTCAATAGTGTTTTTACTAAATTTCATAAAATATTAGCAGCAGCTATAAGTGTATTTGAAGTATCCTTATACGCGCCAAATATTTTGATTATTGAAATCTTTTGCTGCTGGTATTATATTCAATGCAAACTCTTGAAGAAACAAAATATTTAGACAAACTGTGACTCCATTCGTAGACGACTTGTTTAGAACAAAATCGAAGAAAAACATATAATAATATTTAAGGTTAGTCTTCCAATTGTATAAATAATGTAAAGGTGGTTAGGTTATGCTTAATAACCGCATGTAATATTGTCTATCAAATTCCATCCTGGTTTGAAGGTAGTGTTCGAGCATGAGGGTTTGATAAAAATTCATAGTAGTTCCAGCCAAAAGCAACAGCTTGATTTGATTTGTTATGCTTTTCCAGTAAGGCTGCACATGTGTGCTTCTATCATTTTTTCTTTCATTGATTGGCTGCAAAACACTCACTCGGAAAGACCTAATCAAGGGTCGCGATAATAGTGTCAAATACTACTTCGCACTTAGTCGAAACTTTTGTGTTGAATTCTCCTAGACGAAAATTTTTTTCTTGTCGAATCTGCATATAGACGAACAATTTACATAGTCGAATATTTGTCGAAAATTCAAATGAGCCATAATCATCAACTTTTGTGCTTGTTCATTGCCATCCAAAGAAAATGTATTTAGTATAGTTCAAGCTGCAGAAGAAGCTTCACAAATTCTCTGATATTGTTTCCGTAAATATCTTGAAGCTTGAAGATTTTAAACCGTCATCATCATGGAAAATAGCACCGTAAGCAACAGTGAAAGTGTGGAAGTGGTAAATTACCGTAAGCGTCCTAGAATTTCTCGACCGAAGCTTCAACATAACAGCAAATTATATACATTTGATAAGGAAAAGAAAGGTGTTAAATATTATCGGTGCAAGCAAAGGTTAACCTGTTTAGGTTGAGCCATATTACATCCCAATAAACTAGTGGAAGTGACAAAAACACATACTTGTTTGCTAACCGAATTTGAGTAAGTAAATTAATTATAAACGTGAATGTGGTACTCCATTATTGCTGAGTAATCCGTCATGCATTAAACACGGATACTCATTTACAGATAAGATATTATTGCTGCGAGAGCACATGTTCGTGAGTATGCCATCGCCAACCCATTTATTCCCCCATCAAAGGTCATCCTTGAAACTCAACAACCTTACAGACCAGAGACACTCCAAGCACTCCCAAGGGACCAAGGGAAGATTCACTGAAAACTTCAATAAGAAAAATGGGGCAACCAGATGGGGTACAGGAGCCATCATCCCGTTCCGAGATTTCATTGGACACTTTGCAGCTTTGCACCAGCGCCGTGGACCGCTTCCTTTTTCATGACTCAAAAGACGAACGAAGGATTCTCATTTTTGAATCCGACGCCCAGCTAAAGGTTGAATAATTTAAATATTCTTGATTACGTTTATTAATTGCTTACAAAATCACGTATTTACAGAATATCTTATTTTATCTCTAGGTACTTGAAACCTGTTCTGTGTGGTGCATATATGGAACTTTTGACATCGTGTCTTCCCTTTACACTCAGCTAGTTACTATTCACGGCATTTCCACGCGTGGAGGAGCAACATTTGTGTTTCCATTAGTTTTTTGTTTGCTACCAAATAAGTTCGCCACAACATACAAATATGCATATGATAAGCTTAGATCTTGCTCTAACTATAGACTTAAACCCGAGATAATTTTGTTAGATTTTGAACTGGCAAATATTAAGGCATTGCGTCAAACATTTCCAGATGTCGTTTTACAGGGTTGTCATTTTCACTTTGTCCAGTCATTGTACAAACATTTTAGTTCAAAAATGAAAGACAAATATCGCATTTGTATGGCGTTTCTGGAGAATGTGTCTCTTTGTGGTTTTCGAGATTTACCTTTTGTGCAAAGGATACTTGACACTGATCGCATGAGTCAGGTTTCTCACCAGAATGCACTCATTTGAAGTCTTTGTTTCCGGTGTGCACTAGTTGATGAGTTTTAAGATTGCTTGATTGACGGAATTCTTTCTGGCAAATGTGGCAAATGTATGGCTTGTCTCCGTTATGTGTTCGTTTGTGACCCGTTAATGCATTGATTTGCTTAAATCCTTTTTTACAGACTTCACACTTGTACGGTCTCTCTCCCGTATGAACTCGTGTGTGAGCATTTAGATGATCTTTGGATGAAAAAGTTTTTTCACAAAGATTGCAGACTTGTCGCTTGGGAGACATGATCCTTTTTGATTCAGAATAGATTTCTTAATGAAGTGTCAGAAATTAAAATAATCGGAGAGTAAACTATTTAGGCAACTAGATCGAATTTAATAGTGTCATAAATATACTTTGTTTAGCAGTGTTTTAATTACTGAAAAGGGTATATGAATGTCGCCAAGTCTGCGGGAAGGACAAACGCCAGTATTTAATGAAATTTTTGGATAGCGTTTAACGTTTAAAATTAAAATCTTGAATGGCCTACTTTGCATAGT
Organism: Willowsia buskii; assembly: GCA_034700685.1. Taxonomy (NCBI): domain Eukaryota; kingdom Metazoa; phylum Arthropoda; class Collembola; order Entomobryomorpha; family Entomobryidae; genus Willowsia; species Willowsia buskii. Next base: position 26,805 of record JAQIXW010000412.1, read on the forward strand.
TTTTTCACAGACTTCGGGAATCTATCAGAAATCATGTTGCTTGCACTTATGAACCGCTTGTTGCAAATCAAACATTTCTCTGGCCGTTCTCCCAAGTGAACTCGAAGATGTACTAGCATCCTCATTGCTAGTGAAAGCATCCTCAGCTAAAGCATTGATCTCTTCTGTTGAAAATGTCAGTTTCTTAATGATATATGCTTGGTGTAAACAATAATTTAAATGTTCTCAATATTGTTTACCGAAATTTCTATCATATTTAATAACCTCATAAATTCAGTGATAAGATTCCAAACAGTACCCAATTGTTTATCAGTCACAACCTTAAAAATGAGAACATAATTGCTTTACACTGTTATCATTGGAATCAACGTTTTCAGTTGTGACATCAAGTAGATTAACTTTTTGCTCAATTGCACGTAATAATGTGGCATTAGAAAGTACATGTGCTGTTATGTCTTCTATGTCAAAAGCTGGCGCATTTTCAAGCAAGCTTGACAAACTCAGACCATCAATTTGACTATTTTCAACTTTTGTTGCTGGAAACACTTCACACATCATCTTTTCTTTTAATAAAAGGATCTGTAAAAGTATATTTACACTCATACAGCGAAACTTCCATGGCTTCCCTATCTGGAATTTCTATGCGTTGTCTTAAATGACTATGAAATGATATGAGTGTATTGTTGGCATGGTAAGTCGATGAAGGATCACTGCTTCTATGAACGAAAGGCGATTGCTCCATGGCTACTGCTTCTTCTTTAATCAAATTATATTGAAAATTTTTGTAGTATATAAAAATTCGTAGGTACGGAAAGCTATGTCACTTCTGTTCTGCCTTTTTTGGTAAACTAAGCAAAATGTAGAAAAATGTGGTGGATTTATTGCACGAATTGGGAATTCCCAATGATGTGCGGCAACATGTATCGGACAAATGCAAACATCCTGAATTAGTAAGTATTTGCCCAAAAATTTAAGAAATATTTAAGATGCATAAATAATTTTGTGATAAATTCATAAATTAAGTTAGTAAGGATTCCGGTTTTTAAATTTTTATTGACTTTTTTTACGCTGTATGGATATTCTAGCTAGAAATTTGAGTCAAGATGAATCTTCACCGCCTGCTTCTCCATCCAGCATTAGTCATGTGCGTAATTCTAATGCAAAGGAAGCAGTTAATTCTAACACAAGCGTCTGCCCATCAGTGGTGACGGTTGATGACGGCAAGGAAAATGGAATGGATGATGGAAACGAGTCAGATGAATATAAGCATGTAATAAAAAAAGGAAAAGGCAAAGGTTTGTTTCGACGAGGAAAAAAGAAGGAAAAAATCCAGCCAAGGGGAAACGTGAGAAAAGTAAAAAGGTAACTGAAAACACGTGCATTTTTATTTGCATCAAAATAAAACTCGCAGAGTGTTTATTATAAGTACTCATATTTTTTCTGCAGGAGTTTCATTCAAACATCAACAGTGATTGAATATACTTTATAATTGGATTATATCATAGTAAAAAATACAAAGATATCAAGTGCATACAACACTAGTTAAGTGGAGACCCAACGTCTTGTAATGCAAAAACCAATATAATTCTACACTATTGCACGTACTCCAGGAGTAGTATAAATGTATATGTTTACACAGAAAATGATGGTATACGGCTTTCTGTGTTGTATTTTTATTTACTGAGATATTAGAAGAGTACTGAAATGTAATGCTTAGTCTAAAGAAGCTACACATCTCCGATATGCATTGGCGTAACTCCCCTCACTTTCAGCTTTTCTTTCTGTGAATCTCACGAATACGACGAATGATCAGGCGACTGAGGCATTGGCTGTCAGTAAGCTTTTTCTGTTGGGCTGAAACAACCCAAAAATCTTCAGTTTATTTATATATTTAAAATTCTGTTCGGTTTTATTCAACCACATTAAAAACGTAAGCATAGCTTCGATATTTTCCATTTGAAAAATTGAAGACGCAACTTCATGATTGCTGACTTTGAACTCTGTAGGCTCTGGAGGAATACCTAGAATATTGTAACTGATATCATAAGCTTTGATTTTGATAGCCACAGCTAATTTACCTATTAACGGTTGTGGTAATTAGTTTACCTTGAACTCTGTCGTTGTTGTGTATGAACTCTGCCTATTGTACTAAAATCTGTTTGTCTTCAGTGTCATGATCAAGTGTATCACTGCTAAACTGAAATTGCGATTGAATATGATAATTATTGTTAATGTTTAATAATTAATTATAAACTAAGGTAAATTTATTTTAATAGGTGAGTAATAGGTAAGGTGAGTTTAATTCAAATTGTTAATCTTACCAAATTGAGTACTCAATTTTGTACTTTCATGATCATGATCGTCAGCAATTTTGGCGTCAGTTGCACTGACCATAGTAGATGTGGCTAAATGGTTAATACAATGATCATCTAATCTTAATTTTAATTACTACGACTCAGATGCTAGGTGATTAGAGTTGGGAGTTTTATGAATATTCTCACCGAAAGTAGGAGACACATCTCTTGTGAATTGTAATCTGACTCTTCCAAATTTGAGTCGAGTATACTGGTCATAATAATACTTGTAATTACTTAATTGTTCACTACTATCAATAAAAAAAACTGTTTCAGCTAAAATATTTGTATTTACCTTGAGCTTGTACAGTTGTTGCAGGTGGTGGCGATTGTAGTAGTTGTTGTTGTTGGCGGCGGCGGCGGTGGTGGTGGGGGTGTTGACTGCTGTTGATCTGTCGTATGAGCAACTGAATGACTGTGTTATCAAAAATAGGGTTATTTATAGATTAATTCAATGATCAGTTATTGTGGTAAAGATAAATAGCACTTTCAAATATTCATTCACTAATTGGCACAAGTTTGAGAGTTGATGTGAATGTTTCGTAGAAAATCCAGCTGTCTTAATCACTGAAATATTTAAACAATTTAATTTTAAGTGTCAATGAATCAGTATTGATTCTTATAATTACTAAATTTAAACTCAATTAAATTCTTACGTGAGTGAAGTTTCAGATTCTGTTCTGGAGCTACAATTCAATGGCATTATAAATTTCCAGGAGATTTCAATCTTGAAAAAATGCTTGGATTTGACCAAAAGCAAATGATTGGTTCCATGGGCAGAGACATCTCCTGAGGCTACAGAGGCGAAAAACACCGCCATCGCCGTCGTGGGCATTCAGGTAATATCATTGACATTCAAGCGAATTACTTTTTGCCATTGCAGTTTGACTGCCAAGAACTCTGACAATAAACCTGGATTCAATAGGTCTTCGCCAGTGTTTGTTTTGCGACCAATCAATCAAAGAAATCATGACGGAAGCACATTTGCGCAGCCATACTGGGGAGATATAAAAACCAAATCCGTCGAGCGTTTCTTTGAGAAAGGATCCCCAATGGAATATAATCGAACACTTCCTTCCAACCATCATGCAATCAGAAAGACAATACTGATGTTATTGTCTATTTAAAAAATAATGGTCGATTTCCCATAGTGAGTCTTCGTTTGTTTGAATGTTTTGGTTGGTTTTTGTCTTCATCAAATCGTTTACAAAGGGCGTCTGGTTTATTTAAAGTCTTCGTTTCTGCTGTTTTCCTCTTTTACTAACTATATACTAAGACACTCAACCCACTGCAAAGACTGATGATTGAAACTCAGCTTGTAATCCTAAATCATCCTTGCCTGGCAAAGCAAAACAATGTAATGATATACAATAATATTTTATTATTTTGCGACGTCTTCACCTCATTTACGGTTCAGATAATTAAGAACATTGTTGCAGACTATATATTGACAAAAAAGGAGATAATGAGTATTGTAATAGTATTGACCCTAAAGATTAACAGGAGACTCTTTTTTACACTATCATCTTGGGTGGTGAAAATGAGATTCGCAAGTATAGCGTAGAATAACTTCATATTGGTTGGTAACCACGTAGGTTTCAACTTCTACACTCACTATTATCATCATTAACATCTTGGTTGGTAAGAACGCGAATGCAATTACTATCAACATCATCTACAACAAAATATATATCCCTACATAATGAATCACATTTTTTTGTAAAAACAAGAATAGTTACCAGGAGACTCAAGTTTTGCACTCGCTATTATCAAATAACACATTGGTTGGTAACCCCTGAGATTTAAAAGAATTGCGCTCGAAAACATGTACGTAGGTATATAGAGCGATTGTAACTTACTGTTTTTAACCTGATATTTTTAACCTGATGCATACCACCGGCAGGTAGAATGACAGCATCTCCAAGGTATTGAAATTTTGTAAGAATTTCAACATAGTGGTGGTGGTCATTACGCAGTGATTCACGATCTCGTAGGGTGAGGTAGTACGTGTTGGTATGTATAATTCCAAACCACACAATGCCAAACTGCAGCAGGGAAATATATTTTCTTTGCCTCAGATATAACCAGTATCTTTAGCGTAGGGTCACAGTCTAAATGGCTAGCCCTTCTTTATTACCTTCTTGGAACTTTTCAATTAGGAAGTTAGCAGGGAAAGTAGATATGATGCAAACGATTACTGCGTCACTGAGATCTGTATGTAAGGAGGTAGTTTGAGTATGAGTTTACTTGAAGGATATACCACGAACAATTTGTAAGTGTGTGAAAAATATTTAGTTACAACTTTACACATCTAACATCTGATAAGCTGAGAACGACACTTGGACAACACTTTATAACTCTGCTGAAACTATCAGAAGCAATACTTCACACCATTTCTCCTCGCACGCAGGTTTTATCGCGTGTTTCGTGGCGGTGCGGGCTTAGTAACAACTGGCGACACTATAACAGTTGGAGACGTTTTTGTAACAGCTGAAGGGGGCCCAACTGTGCCACCGTTATGCAAAGTAACTTGCAAATTGCAAATTAAGTGTTAAAGTTTCTCTTGCCGTCTTCGAATACCTCATAAACGGAGTCTTGTATTGCAGGGCCGTCAGTGGATGTGGCCGCCACTTCTGTAGCAACCTCTGCAGCTTCCACAGTCCCTTTGTCACCCGCGTCATCTTCTGCCTCAGCGTCGACCTCAGCCCCCTCTTGGACAAGTTCATT
>JAQIXW010000413.1:0-31863 GCA_034700685.1 Willowsia buskii
ATTGAAAATATTGAAAACGCATGGTTTTGTAAAGTCTGAAGACTTTAAGACGAATGAATTCATACTCACGTAAGATCATCTTAAAGAATCAGAAAAATATGGCTGTGTGCATTTCTCATTTGTGTATACGTTTTGTTTTTGCATTAAAGTAACGAGCATTACAAACTTATAGAAAATTATAGGATGGATCTTAGCTCAGCATTAAAAAGAATGAATATAAATGTAATATATGGTAAACTTGCACCTTCATCTTCAAATCTTACACTTCATACACACAGGCATAGATTATCAAGTCAGCACAGGCTCTAGAGGTATTATCGTGATGATGACGCGATGATGGTATAATGCGTTTACCATAATATTACCAACCCTCGAAGATAATGGTGTTCTTGCTTGCTTTAACGAAGACGATCATCCTGCTTTTTAGTGGACCACTAGTTCTCTAGGTTTGGTAACGTGTGCTCATCTCCTTCACTATATGATCAAGAAACCTCACGTGTGCATATTACATATTATTCTATAATGCTCAAGCTTTAGTCATCTTCAGGTCTACTGACTGCAAGTAATGTAAGGCAGGCTGAGCATAAGCAAAAGAGATTTTTCATTAGAAAACTTACTTATTCTTCCAAAGAATCAGTATTGTTGTGCATCTTTTAATTCACAGAAGAAAGAGAGGTATGGCCCAAGCAACAATTTCTGTTTCCATTTTTCTACCGATGATGAGTCCAATATTAAAAGACTGATGATGGTATAATAGTTGGTGTGGTGGTTTTCAATTGTTGGGGCATTGTTGAAGGAAGAAGAAGGTCCCATTATGATAATAATTTTTTCCTTCCATCTGCTCAGCAATCTTTATACATGCAGTGGTAGAAGCAAAGACCTTTTCGTTCCTGTTTTTATGCACTTTTGGGCCTTTTAAACTTCATCTCTGCTCATAGCCTGTTGTGTGTACGCCGTACGCACGTTAATGTGATCAAATCATTGTCGTCGACGTGCCTTTCTGTCTGATTGTTACCGTATGTGTATCGTATTTACATTATCACCGCTGCAGGCACTTTTTCCTCTTGTGTTTTGGCTCTCTGTGTCAGTAGTAGTTCACTAAAGTGAATGGTGCTGCAACAAACAGCGCAGTTCAAGTTTTGTTGAATGTTGGTCGTCAGTTGTATCGCTGGATTGGATGCGATTAGAAGGTTTTTTGGTGCAACAGTTTGGTGCAGTGGCTCGTTTTGTGTACGCAGTTTTGGTGGAAATTCTGAGATGGAATCTGAAAAGTCACCCGGAGCATAAAAATATTTTATAGAGCTACCACCTCAAAATTTCTACCTATTTTACACCTGGCCTGCAATTACGAGTGCGTGTAACCCAGCCCAGGTGTGTATTCGGTGCTTGGTACTTTTGTCCATCACAATCAGTTTACACATATGCGCTGTGTGTGATGCGTCGTGCGAAAATGTTAAGTGAACCGTCATGTGTGCGCGCTACTATTATAAATGATAATATAATTGTTTCAATTTTTATGTGTCTGAAGATAAGTGAATTATAGCTACCTACATACCTATGTGTAGGTACTTGCTTTTAAGTAAATTTCGTGAACTGATAGATAGATAATATTGCTTCATTTGCTTCAGGACTGACTGAAAGTGATTCACACTTACAGCGCAATTCTGTTATTCGTAGTTTCATAGAAAAAAAGCAATTTCGTGTTTTATTATTACAAACGTGTGCCCAAGATGATTTACGAAAGTCGAGACACAAGTGTAAAATAATGTGCTGGTATGTAGTTTCAAAATGAAAATGCATCAATGAGTATGTGAAAACAAAAAAGGGCACAAGAAAATGCATAAGATTGCATTTTGTACGTAACATACCCTTCATAAATTCTAAACTTGAGCCTTTTTGCGCAAAGTGTGTCACACAAAGTAAAAAAAAAGTCATCAATTTTTTTAAAAGCCATAAGCCAAGTCACTAAACTCAACTGTCGCTTGTGGTTTATATTATTGCACATGCATGCATTGCACACTTTTCATTATGATTGCTCATTATAACTACTCTATTAAAAAAGGATGACTATTTTACGATTCATAACATAATTTAAGCCGCATCAGGTCCGCTATGCAGGGAGCAGTTGAGTCAGAAGAAGCAAAAAAGTGAGTATACATTTGTTTATGTATCTTCAAGATAGATAAATATTTTAGCCAATGATGATCATGATGAGTAGCAGACAGATAGGCATCAATATTATTTGAAAAAAAAAGTTATTTTGTACTGAAATTTTTATTTGAATTATCAAACTATGTTTTTCTCGAGATTTAATGGAGTTTTGCCATCATCCTGATAATCAACGTCATCATCATCGACAGGACCATGCAAACTGTGAGTCAGGTAGCTTGGAATGCTCAGCTCGAGTTGATAGAAACAAAGCCAGCAGACTACAGCAAAGTGTCAGATTGAAATTTAGAATTGAAGTTTGACTAGCTTTTTAACAAGTTTGTGTCAAGAGATGAGAAACAAACGCATATTAATTTTAATGAGTTGGTTGAGTCAAGTGCTTCTTTACAAGCAAAGCCTATATGAATTGATGTGCACACAAATTTCAAATTTACATTATCCCTTGCGCATATGCATTCCTTCTTCTCTTCTGTCTACTACTGTACACGTTGACATGAGTTAATACACAGTGCGAAATAATATAATATATCCGCTATTATAGCGAAATAACGCAACAATGCAATAATTGCCTTTTTTTACATTATTGTTGTACATTATGCATTTTTCGTAAAGTGAATTTGTATGTAGTGCTGGTAAACAAAAACACTGTAATATCCTGCTTGGCTCTTCTGGGCCACAGCAGGAGAAGGAATATTGACTGTACGCCTCCCTATATGCAATGCGGCAACCTGCAAGTAAAGCTAATTCATTCGGCAATGAAAAGAAAACGTGTGATACACGACGACAATAATGCGAAAAATGGCATTGCGTAGAAAGAGAGACAGCAAGAGAGATAGAGTTTTATTGCCTATTTTTGTTTGTACGTGCAGATACTTTAAAAGAAACATTATGAAGTAACGTGAATGCATGTGTGGAGCTAAATGATAATTGTTTGTTGCGTATGAAATGATGATATGTCTTTTCCAAATGCAAAAACAGGATTTCTGTTATAATGAAGGCATCAACTAGTGTTATAGACGCATATTGTCCGAATAGATTTTTGTGCATTTGAAGACGAAGAAAAAATGTTGATTAGATATGTTGTATGTGGTGTTTTGCAGCAGTAGCAGAAGAAAATCTTGTTGGCTCGTCAAGTTGAGTTAACTTTGTTGCGTTGGAGGAAATAGAGAGGATACAGTCGAGTGCCAGCAAGCACGTTTTTTGATTCCTCACATTATTCATTGCATTACATATCCATACATACTATAATCAAGATTCTTTTTGAAAAATAGGTTTATTAGAAAAACTTGGCTACTGCAAGCAAAACAAAAGGCAGTCTGACTCTAGCCAAGCTTTGAAAATGATAAGATTTGGTTTTGAACGAATAGCTGACTAGAGAACAACCCCAGTTTATTAGCAGAGAACGTACAAAATACGTGCAGATAAAATAGTAGGTAGCTCGATTATCGATTTGCTTCCTCGTGTTTCGTGATTCAGCTTTTTTTCGTTCTTTCATTGATCATTATTATAAATGAGGATAATCAATGTCACAACCACGTTTACTTGCTGATTCCTGCCTGTGGTCTAGTTTTTGTTCTTTAGATTTAATTTGTCGTTTTTGTCATTGTCAAGAGATGAGATATAGAGAGTGAGGTGACCATTGTATGCAGAAAGTCTGAAATGTTGTTACAGTAGTGGCAATGACAATATTATTAATACCTTTTCGCTGCATCAAAGCGTATCACACTTGAACATCTTTAAGTACAGAGTTACATTGCCAAAACACTATAAAATGAAAAGTCAAGCTAAGCCGCACATGGTCGCGACGGTTCTCTTAACAGATCCAATGATTAACTTCGCATCATCATTTCAGCAGCTCACATGTGTGTGATTGTGATTGTTGTTGATTGTTTCAAGTGATCCTCTCATCAGCAGCTTCATTTTCAGTTAATAATGATGGCGATGACGACAACTGCAGGGTCTCTCGCTCCTATTGTTTTTCTTATACCGAGAGTGACTGACTCAAGTGGACTCCTCCTTAATCAAAAGAAAAAGTCGGAATTGGGAATGACAATTTCTTCTCTTGTAGTTGTGACAAGAATCTAGATTAGTTGTCGTTCGGTATATCTCTTTTCTTTTAACTCTCTCCCATTGCCGTACAACTATATTGACGGATAAAAAATTGGGTCCTTGCCGTAGCAGTAAGGTTTGCCTGTTCGACTGCGACTTTTTTGGCAGGGAAAAATTGTGGTAGTTGATGCAGTGGTGATGAAATGTGATGTGATACTTGATTTGATGAAGAATTCTACACACTCAGAGAGCCTTTAGCAGTGTCTTACTTTAGTTTCTGTGAGGATCAATAATACAGTTACGGTGGTACATGGTCCGTATAAACGAAGCACATTTTTCTTCATTTTTTCCTCCCACACAAACCACCCGTCCACTAGCGGAGATTTTTTTTTCTCAGAGAGAAAATAGTTTTTATTATTATTCCGGATTCTTTCTCTAGTACTTTATTTCCAGCAAGCTCAGAGAAGAAAGAAGCCTTACTTCACTTTTCATCTGATAAATAATGTCTTCCTTGTCGTTACGCCTTAAGTAGTGAAGTGTACCCTTTTCTCTGGCAAATCATCATCGTCACAATAAGGCACATTGTCAGGAATCAGAGTGGAACGAAATAAGTAATAAGGAAGAAGAAGAATGAGGAGGAAGCTTGAGGAAAAAGCAATATATATTTTTTCCTGAGCATGTTGACAGCGCAGAAGGATGCTTTTACGTTTATTGGAGTATTACATAGAAGCAAGGATTTGTTAAATCAAGATTTTTTGTTCCACATTCCCTACTTATTTCACAACTGGAATATCCCATTGCCAAAAAAATACATTGTTATAAACTGCAACACTGGAAAAGCAGCAATAAAGAGAAAAGGAATAAGAACGGAAATGAGAGAAAGGAAAGTAAATTTTAGTGAAAAAATAAATGATTGCAGTTGAGTTGTGCAGAAACTCATATGTCTGCTGGACGGTTCCTGAAAAAAAAATGAAAATAATATATACTTTTTATGACGTGCTAAGAGCAATCTCTCCATCCATCTCATTTTTTACAACATCCGCTTGTATCAAACAACTTTGTAATGTAAACACTTTACACTCTGGAGGAAGGCTTTGCTAGTTTTTACGGCGCAACAAACAGGAAAGTTCATAGACCAGGGAAAAGGAGCATATATTTTTCGCGAAGACGTTTCAAGAGAAATATTATCGGCAGATATGGAATTTATTGTGTGTGTTGGTGGCAATATAACGTGAGCGTGTTCGTGACTTGGAATACGAATTCTGTATAAATACTGCTATGTGGCCATGCATGATATCACCCGACTCGACCAGACGAATGATGATTATAAGAATGATAATAAAAAACTGAAATAACAGCCGGTCTCAGTAAACTTTATGGTAGTACTACATACTTCGTTTGTCACTATTTATGTGCTGTTTGTTAACACTTATTCGGTCCTACAGAGATAGACGAAGCAGTTTTTTAAGAAAAGTGTATTATCATTTCATATCATTAAAGCTGAGTGAATATGAAATGGAATAGGCTTGTAAAAAACAAAGTGCTTTTATTTGTTCGATACCTACAAGCTAAAAGTGAAATGCTCATACTGTAGCGTATATTCTACTGCGGCAGTGTTAATTTTGCGGAAAAATCTTTAACTTTGGCTGATTTTCAGCTCTCATTTTCACTAACCATCCATCTAACGACGAGACATTCATCCTGCAATCTTCTGATTTCACGCGTAACTTGTCCCTTTGAATTTTTCGAGAAGAAAAATTATGTATAGGACATGTTTTTTGTTTTACCTAAAGTTTCTTTGCAGTATCTGAAATTTGAAAACTAATAGAAATTGAAGTTTATATCTGACTTCACAAAACTTGGCTCGTGACTGAAAGAAAGGAAAACTCTTTTCAGTTTCTTAGTAATTTCGGCTCGTTATCAAGCCAAGAAAAGAAAGTGAAAAAGAAAAGAGGACCTTCACACAGGGAGCACTGCGTCATAGGCATATCATTACGGTTTTACTGAACCAAAATTCGTGACGAGCTTTCCAAACAGAAGCGAATCTTATAGTCCTTGTCCTTGTTCCTGAAAATTAAATGGAGAATCCAAAACACAAAGGGAAAGGAATTTTCAGTTTATTTGGTGTTGTCTACAACCAAGCAGAGAGTGACAGTGACTCACAAGAAAGCGCATAATGGAAAATCATACGTCGGATATCGCACAGCAGCAGTACATCAGATTCAAGAGTAATATGAGTTGAATGAAATGTGTCACCCAGTCGCACTCACTCACATTTTCATACATTCTCCACTGTCACACACACGCCTCAAGGAAAATTACTCTGAGAAGGAGGATAATAAAACAAAAGGGGAATAATATAATAACGTAAAAAATACAAAAGACTCAAATGAACTAGCAAAAAGGAAGAAAAAAATCTGATGAAATGAAAGGATGTTTTTTGGCGAGGAAAGTTATAATTATTTACAGTTACACTGTTAGAGTTTTTTCTGTTTCTTGACAAGCTGTGCAAGATTTTTTTGTACATTTCATCATTTACTGGTAATTCGGTTTGTTTATTATATGTGCCGCTCTGCCAACACTGGTGATGGTGCAGACGATATGAAGTAAAAGGACATGGGAAAGTGAGAAAAATATATAAGTTCCTTTGGGCTATTGTATAAACCCAAGTGGTATGAACATAGTGATAAATCAAGCTATATAAAACTAGATGAGAGAAATGAGAAAATTCATCCACGTACACTGTAGTCAAGTACGTGGTCTGGTCACAAAAGTTGGTATATGATGATAATGACATGATTCATTTAATATATTATGAGTCAGGATGATGATCAAACGCCGCAAACATCAGTAGCACACTTTCCACTTAAAAAGCAAATACGAAATACCCTCATTCGTGAAGTCTGCTCAATATTCTTTAGGAAAAACATCGCTATCGGGAAGGAAAAATTGCATTGCTAAAATCGAGGCATATGGAAGAAAACTCGGGAAATGCTAACTGAATTCATTAAACTGGTGTGTATTCACATATTCTGAGGATGGAGTATAGTGTCACCTCGACCTAACAGTCAGTTTCTTCTACAAAAAACGGACGCCTTATATGAACCTATTATTATTTCATCGCCACTTATTCCAGTCGAGTCGCTGTGAAAAAAAAGTCTCAACAAGTTTTTGCTTCTAAAAGAAAGCGGAAAATGGGAAAAAGTCTTAAAAAGTGGAGAAAAGTTGTTTCTTGCATGGAAGAATAAAAGCAGATGACAGTTTTTCTTCATTTCGACCACCGCAACGCTCGCTCTTTCTGTTGTCGTACTTGTCATGTTGCTCTTTGGCCCTGTCATAAAAAACCCACAGTATACTGGTGTGGAAAGGTTGAATAGCTGCGCATGATGAGAATGAGATTAGTTGAGATCGACGAATACCGTAATAAATCTAGGGTTTTCACCAAAATTCCAAAGTTTTTAGTTTAGACTTTTTTTGTCAAATATGTTTACCAGTAAAGATATGTGACAGAAAGGGAAAATATGGAGATTAACTACGAAAGAAACAGGACAAAGTTTTCTTTATTGCCGTTGTAAATTTATATGTATGGAATTTGATCAAAGAGACAGTAAAGGAATCCACCCTTTGGTGTACGAGGACACTAAATAAAATGCGTCGAGTATATTTGTTACATCGAATGTAAAATTTCCTAACTTGACAGAAATTGATATGAATGAACTAAATATCAAATCTTCATAAATAACTCTTGTCTGACTGAGGTACAATGGAAAGTGCGTATGACCTCCATGTCTTTATATGTGTGTCCTTTATGATATGAATCTAAATATGAGGATAAATTGTGAAGATTACATTACGATTGCGTCATGATAGCGATAATAATTTTATAGAGGGAAACAATACACTCTGTGTGTGTACGACCACAAGAGAAGCGTATAAATTTCAATTCTAGTTGTCTTTGTTTGTGACTGATATTGCTTATGTAAGTGAGCATCATCATCATCTTTTGGGGTTGTCGGTCGATGATCATCATCATTTTTTGTTCTTAAAGGTTGAATGGCTCGTTTAAAGAGAGGCTTCAGATGCATCACATTAAAAATGCATTTTAACCACAAAAAGCCGACAGTTTTTGGCAGCGGACAGAGAGTTTTTTGAATTTGTTCATGAAAAAATTCAAGAAAATCTTGTCTTGTGCTTCAGCATATGTAAGGCATGATTGCATTACATTAATATAAGTTATGTTGACAGTTTTTGGTAGTAGTGACTTGGTTTTTTCTTTTCAAGCTCGCGACTCACATACAGCAGCAGAATAAATATTGAGAATGGAGTGGTGTCGTGTGTATTAGTTATACTTTTTTGTTATTGACCGAGAATGGCCCTTGTGAATATTTAAATGTTGAACATTCTTCATGCATTTCTGTACCTTATGTATGCATCTATACAAGACACTACATAATACAGAGTGGAAGGAGCGGCGAAAAAATCAAAACATTATAAATATGAGTCGATTGTTGTGGCATTGTTGAAAATTAGGTTTGGCTACTACATCTACTGACTCTAAAAACTATGATACCTAAGTATAAATGCCTGTTTGCCTTTATTGCGGCGTAACAGCATTCCTGTAAAGATTGTTTTCTTAAAGGAGACATTGCATGCATTTGGTGTTGCATCATCATCATCATAATATGTATGATCACCATCATTTTTCATTTTGAAAACGATCACACATGCTATTATTATTATCAACAACAAAGAAGGATAAAATGTATGCCCTGCCCCTGACGAATTGAAATGCAACATAACCGCAGAATCTTACCAACACACTACCACCAAAATAAGCGACACCAACAACAACAAATGATAAACATTGTAATAAATATTAAGGCATTTATCTTGCCTTGTAAAGAATGAATGAATGGACACATTGAGGATATTATAGAGCGTGAAGCAAATGAAGAAGATAAGCTTACATGTTTCATTTAGGCAACAATGCGACACCGTATCATTATCGCGACGACGAGCTCGACAAGAAACAAGTTGGTGCTAACAATGCATCCCCACCGGTCATAACAAAGGGAAGAGTAATGGTACAACCCATTTCAATTGTTTTGAAGATTGTTTCTTAAGAAAAAAAAATGGACGCGACAGACGAATTCCGATTCATCAATACAACGGCCAGCTCAACTAGCCGAGGTACCTCATCCTCAAGGAGGACACGGAGGAACGGCAGTCCACATGAGGATGGAGCCACTTCAACATCATCATCTTCGTCAAACAGTTTGAGAACCGTGCCAGTGTGCGTGTACAATGAGAACCGCAGTTTCAAGCTGAGATTTTTCTGGGACAAGGCCTTCAAACTGTTCCATTCCCATCGGCCAGTGTACAGAGCTGTATCTGGGATAAATTACCAAGACTGCGGAACCATAGGAAGTAGTGTAAGCACAGTTCCGGATGGTACACTGTCTGGAGCAACCGGTTTGGTTAAAATTCGCAGCCAAAGTCACAATCAGTTGAATAGAATAACTCCACTGAGTGAAATGGACTTGTTTCGCAGTCACAGTCGACGCGCTGCTCCTGCCTCCACTTCAGGAACCACGTCAAGAATTGTAGCGACCACGACTTCTTCCGCCAGCAATGCAAACAGCAAAAGACACTTGTTTTACGACGACACCAATGTGAATGGTCATGGCTGTGCAGTTGTTAGTGCAGCGGACACTTCATCAGACTTCATCCCGGTGGTAGTACCGCGGAAGAAAAATCGAGCTTTCGGTGGTGCTAGCTTCAATTGCGCTGCCATCAGTGGTAGCGGTACCATTAGTGGCTGTGGTGGTGGAAGTAATGACATTACTGTTCCTGACTCTGCAGCTTCTTCGACAATTTCCACTTCACCGAAGAAAAAGTCACAAAATAAGCATAGCAGTATTGGTAGTAAAACTGTTGGCTGCAGTGGCACTAGCAAAAGCTTAAACAGCGGCAGCAGTATTTCCGGGGGTGAAAAACCTCAACATCATCGTCGTCAGCAGCAGCATCAACATGACAATGGCAATAACGACGACTATGAAGATGACGAGGACTCTTCGTGCTTCTTCTACTACAGTAACAACAATAACTGCAACAACGGCGACTACGACAACATAAGCAGTATACATGTGAATAATAATCATAACAATAATAGCAGTAGTAGTGGTGGCTGTTCTACTACTAATGCAACCACTACTACTTGCGGCTCTTCTCCTCGTAATATTGTTTTTCCTCATTCAACAATAAGAGGAGAAACAACGACTCACCTTCACACAAGCAGTCACGTTATTGTTCCTTCTCACAAAAGCAACAGCAATCATCATCATTCCACCGTATCCGCTACATTATCTGTGGGATCAGCGTCATCATCATCAACAGCCACAGGAGCACCAGCACCTGTTCAGTTGAGACGAACTCAAAGTAGCAAAAGTCATCATTCTAGTAATGAGACCCAACAACGGCACTACTACAACAACAGTAACCATAATCCTGCTTCTACTATCAGCAATCTTCATAGTCATCAGAAACAGCAGCAGCATCAACACCGTGAAAATAAAAGTTTGCTCTTGACATCAACTCCTTCGCGCAGTAGAAGAAACGCTCCGAGTCCTACTTGTTCGGCGTATGAAAGTTGGAAATCTTCTAGTGCCGGCTCATCCTCGACGAAATCGAAAAGGAATAGGAGGAGATCTGACATTGATCAAGATACCGGTAGCGGTGAAGGTGGCGGTGGCGGTGTCAGTAGCACAAGTTCTGGGTGTTGCACAGAAACTTCCCGGTGTCCTTGTCATAATATTTATAATAACGTCAAATCATTGGGCGGGGGTGGTGGTCAAGAAGAGGAGGAAGAAAGCGGGGGATGCTGCAACTACTGCAATTGCGAAGGTAGCTGTCAAGAAGGGGAAGGTGACGGGGATTCCGATACCATTGGGAATGACTCCGGATTAGATACGTGGAAAAGGAAGAAAGCATTTGGTGAGAGTGGTGGTGTGGGTGAGAGTGGAGTGATAAGTGGGGAATCCGGCATTGTTTGCACAATATCCCAAAAAATCCCAACTGTCAACAGACCGTTTAGCAATAATCTGAAACAGAGACAAAACGAAGACATTAGCGACGAAGACGATTACGCTACTGTCGCTACAGAGGACGAAGAAGAAGAAGTGGAGGTGGCAAGGGCAATTGTATTTGATTCAATTGAGCCCGTTGACGTGGTGGTGGATAAGATGCGAATGATGATTGAGAATGGAAGTGTGATGTACGACTCGTTGGATGATGACACATACTCTGTTGTTCTGCCCCCAACCACAACAAACACAGCATCATCCACGAGCTCTGCATCTTCCTCAGTGAATGGAAACACAACAGTGGTTTTAATAAATAGCTGCTGTGACGTCTCTACTGATCACTGTCACAATGCTGTCAACTCAAATTCCCTGTCGGACACTTTCAATTTCAGTGATTATGACGTGGAGTGCATGAGTGAAATTGATTTGAATAGTGAGTCAGGATCCAGTCCTGGGTCTATGGTCGTGGAAGCAAATGGTGAAAGTGTTGGAGAAGATGATGCTCCTTTGGCAGGCGGGAATAGTAGTGGTGATGGTCCTGTGAAATATCTCATTTGTCATTCCGCATCTGAAAATGAATTGGACAGCTTAGACCTCGCCATGTTTGAAAGGAAGCAGAGAGAAGCAGCGTCTATTGTTAGCACTGCACTAGGAGCTTCCGGTTCGGCTGGTGCCAGTGATGGAGAAAGTTGTATGAAACTTTTTAGTGGAACTACTAGTTTGTTCTCAGCGAGTAATGATAATAATGGTAAGAGTGATGATGACCGAAATTCCAGCTTGTGTGCGGAAGCTGGAGGAATTGCCGTTTCGAATAATACGACTTCTACAACCATAACAGAAACAGGAGGGAGTGGAGACACGGCTCAACAACTGCTTTTACTAGGACAGAAGTATTATGGTGTAAACAACAGCACTTGTAGTAGTACAAAGAGTGCTCCGTCCATTACCTCATCCTCCCACGCAAATGAATCGAGTAAAGCAGAAGAGATTTACTCGAACTGGAGTGATGCTGGGAGTGAGTTTGAGTTTGTTGGACCGTCTGCTCTGAGCGCTGCTGGAATCTCAACTGGTTCAAGTACACAAAATAATAAAAATACGAAAGCAATACTTTTAAAGTTTCTCAAAGTTTTCTTGTCCAAAAATTTATTCAAGTTTATCCGGGCGACATATTTCATTTACGTTCCTCTATTTCTACTCCATTATTTAATGACTCATTCTACTTTAGTATATTTACATATAACAGAAGACATTGCGTTGTAGCCGTAGCATATTTATGATAGGTTAGGTTTAGGTTTGCTTAAATCCCCTTGCTTGCAAAAAGGAAAGTGTTTAGTTGCCACTATTTTTTTCTTTGTGCTACCGCCTTTAACCTTATGGAATGCTTTTATGTATTTTCTGCTCTTGTTCCGATCTTCATTCTCTTTGATCGCCCTAATAATAACATCCTTCTACTAGTTGGCTTGCTTGCGCACTTTCATTAATTTTTGTTTCAAACTTTTTGCTCGCCGCTTTAAAGCTTTCTATTACCTCTCAACCAATTTATAACTACAATAGACCAATAAAGAAGGGAGGCGAGCGGTGAATGGCAATAAAAAAAGCAAATGAGTGCAAGTGTTTCTCTCTTCTTTTCTTCTGGTTTGGTATCTGATCATCAGCCTCATGGTGTGGTTCGGTATGTGGTAGTGTTGGCGTTAACTGTTGTCATTGCTGCTTAGCCGTACACACTCACACGCTGCAAAGTTCATTCTTGTTTACTGTGTGGAGCTCTACTATAGCTTTGTTCAGTTTCATGAGTCAGGGCGAATGGCAAATTGTTATTATTGGATCTGGCCGTTGTAGAATAATGGAAAGTACTAAAATCTACCTATATGGCGTGAATAGAGACATTACTGGCGTTATTGAATATTCCCTTAAAAAGAAATAACCATTTATTTTCTCTCCTACCAAAGGCTTCTCCCTTGTGAGTCTGCCGACGTATACACTTAAAATATTTGTGCACTTTAGAAACTGAAGAGTGGCCATTATAAGTGCGTATAGTTGCCTGTATTCCATTCATTTACAAAACAGAGCGCTTAGAGTTGGTACTTTTTTTCTTCCCTCACATTTCGAGAAAATTGAATCTGCATACCATAAACATCGTTGTCGCTAAAGGAAGAGGAAACGCCAGGAAAAGAAGATAAAAAAATCTTTTTCAAAAATGTATGCTTAAAGTCGCATAGTTAGATTTGGTCTTGGTGATCTAGAGACGGGTGTTCCTAAAAAGCAACCGTGTCAGTGCCCATTAGCATTTCAAAATTCGTTGGTCGTATATTGCTCCCATTTATTTTGATGTGCCTAAAAGTATATAATGCTCTGGCAAAGTGTTTTGGCTTGGTAGTTTGTATTGTATTTTAGTGAAGCATTTTGTGTATAGATAATGGCATTTGGTTAGGTTCGCTTCATCAGATAATCTTCTCTGGGTTTTGTTTCAGGCTAACTCATCCTTTTAAGCTGTTAAATAGATTTCCTTGTCGTCATTCCTTTAGCTCATCAATTTGCCATTTACAATCCTAAATGCTAATGCTAATTACTGAACGACCTTAACTCTTCCTAACTACTGCCGTATTCATTTGAACTACTGACTGAACTGAATAGTAACACTCATGGGTGTAGTATGGAGTGAGATGCTCTTTCCGATTATCCTTCTAAACTGCTTAATTGCAGTGAAGCGTAGTTGTTATTGGCTCATGTTTCTTTTGAGAGAGGCCTCTTTTTCTATTTAACGTTGAAATTACCATCAAAACAACTTTTATTGTTGAATAATCAACATGATGAGTGCTGTTCCTTGTATAGCCCAATAACAATCTATATAGGGTTTTCCTACACTGATTCATTTATCTATTTGAATATCGATGTCACTTTTAAAAATTCCACACAACAGTACTATTATCATCATTAGAAATGCTCATTTTTGTTGCTTAAATGTAGTCTACATGATTTTGACTTGTTATCGGATTGCGCAAGAAAAGGACTATTTTCGATTGTATTTGTTTGTATTCTATAAGTGGTTGAACTTTTGTAAGCACGAAGCAATTGCTTGCACAAACGAGTTGAATGGCTCTCATTCACCCATGCTTAAGTTTCTGTAAATTTTTGAATAGATGACTAAACAGTAATTCTTGCAAAGCTCATAGTGATTGAAATAATTAGAAGAGATCATTTGTAAATACAATCAGTGAATTAACAAGGAAATTAGGATGGTAAATTTTGTCTCAATCATTGTATAAGAATTGTGATACGGATATATTATTTTTATGTAATAGTTCGGATAATTACGATTCTAAACTATCTTTTTCATTACTATTTTGAAGGAAGAGATGTGTTTTGCGTCAAACAGAAGATGCTACTTAGATGATTTAATACAACTGAAAGGTCTGCACTTAGCGTTTCGGACTTCCATTTGGATATGTGCGTATTGTCTATACAAGGTTGACATATTATCGCAATTGTTTATAACAAAAAATTTACTAGATAAATTTACTTATTTTCCATGTCGCATGTCGGTACTGAAACACAAAATACTTTAGATTTTCTATGCTCTTTTCTATTATCGTTGAGTTATAGGTTTAGTATGGTACATACATCTCTATTTGATTGTACAATACGACCATTAAAAGTGCTCAAAATACATATTGCCAGACTACTTGACTACATGTCGTAGATAATCCAACGCAATTGTCGCATCTCATTCCATGTTCCCTTCGTTCCTTCTCCCGTCAGTTTGCTGAGAGCAAGAGAACTGAAGACAGCTTACATTGCGCAACAATAAAATTGCCTTCGTGTGAGATGAGCTATTATTGGCAAATTTGTCAAAAAGATGATGGGTTTGATAGGTTTGTGGCAAGGTTAAAAAATACTTCATCTTCTCCCTGCTCGCAATCGCTATCGAGTAACGCTTTGCTGCATTTTTTAGGTTACCTTGCACCCTTTTTTATGTGACTTGCCTCACGGTCATATGAATTAGCGCTGCTCATTACAATAATTCGTGATGAGAGGATAAATGCTAATAATAACAGTGTACATAAAATACACAGAGAAAAGGGAACAATGAATTGTAAACCTAATCAGTCGACGCTGTCGTTAGTTCGTTAGCTTCTCATTATTTGCATCGATAATCATAATCAGAACAGCTATTTTATGCAACAAAAGAGATTTAGAGAGGCAGGCTGCTTCATATTGACGGAGCGAAACTCAGTTTTTGATTGACTTTTCTTCATATTTTGCTCGGTATACTTATGTGTTAGCACTACCAATGTGAGTACTAATAGATAAAAATAAAATATGCAATTCATCATGATAATACTTGACTTTGAAAACAGACTTACAATATTTTAGTTTCTACAAGATTGGCCCTTCTTCAGCTGACATAAATTTCATGTAAGATGTCAGTTTGGTCCATAAAAATTTAATTTCTTAATGTTTAAGTCACACTCATACACTCGTAATCCTCTTAAATTGATAAATCAATGCATTGTTCAAATGAAACGACTTGCTTCGATCTGGTTATGTCGGTTATGTAGATGTAAATTTCGACTGTTCAAGTGCAAAACGAACATAACGAATTGCCAGCATTTGTATTGACACGATGACCACACCAAACGCCTCATATTATCTAAGCGTGACAGCATTTATTTTAAAATGCGTCCTCGCTCTTTCAATCTGGTGATCGAATTTCTTTGAGAATTCATCTCTTTTTCATGCACACATTCCATGCGTACTCACTCGGACGCATTTTTTCAATAATTGCTAGAGGTATCGTTGTAGACTTAAACACTTACACTTTCATTTCATGGTCACTCCATTCTTTTTGCATGGTTTCACTATTATTGCAACATCATCGTCAGTTACTTTAATGTATCATCTTTTGTGATCTATCACCATCTCAGACCATACAGCATTATTAAAATGCAAACACCACCATCATCGCCACTCTTCGACCACCTAATAAATTACTAGGAGAATTATGCGGGCGCGGATATCTGATGTACCTATTTTTTATTGTAATTTTTATAGATGCCTTTGAATTGCACAATTAATATTGAGTACGTACGAGCAGTATGACTTTGCATAATGCGTTGCAAATAGTTTAATAACTAATGATACCTTTGCTTTTCAATTACACTTTTACGATAGTCATCAGCACTTGTTCTTTAATGCCATTTTAGCAAAGTGGAAGCTAGGAGGCCATCGCTTCTTTTAATCATATTATTACCAATACGTTGCTCCTTGCTTCTGTCACTTTCCTTTACACGCACGCAATTTTATTACCTATAGTCTAGTGCAATATTTATATTTTAACAAGCAGCAGCAGTAGACCTTCAAGGTGCTGATTGGGAACTTTGATGACGACGACAGCTTTACGCATAAAATGAGCTAACAATTATTTACAGCGACTAGCACTGTATAGTAATAATCATTTTACAGCAAAGATTAGAAAATGCGATTGCCATATATAAATACTAAAATATGCTTATATCTTTAAATAAAATTGCTTCAGTTAACTGAAATATAAAGTTGGGATGTACCATATACAAGAGACATAAACACTAATTGCAATGTGTGTGTTTATTTTTTGTGAATGTAGATCGAGACATTCCCATGGGTCATAGTCCTCGCGGCAATCCCCCAGACGTGGAGTGGGAACCCTACTTTTGTGTTCTAAACCAGTTGGACCAAACGTTCACTTCCTATCGGAGCGAAGAAATGTCGGTAAGTACAAATACACATGCAAGTACCTTCGACTAACAAGATGAGCATATAACTGACCCTCTATAACAGAAGAGACTCAACTCAGGTAGAAATTAAGGGAAAACTACAACACACCTGAGATACATGTGTAATTTGAGTTGACCTCATTTCAAAAAAATGTATTCAGTGTAAAGTTTACAAGGCTAACAAATTGCCACAATATGTATTGTGGTTTTAGCCCAACAAAGTTGAGGGAGTACAATAATAATTATTCTTCCTTCAATGAATAATGTATGCCTCCACGGACAGATACACTGTTTTTACTCACAATTAATGCAAACATGTAAATAATTGCATGTACAAAAACAAAGTGCACAATTTATGATAACTACCTATTCTGAAACGATAGTAAAAGGGATCAACACCATCATCGTAAAACGGATTCAACAATGCTGTTGTTGCAGAGATTTTGATCAGCAGAGAGTGAGAAAGATAATTTATTTTTGAGAACACTCTCGTTTTTATCAGATGCAATATATGCAGTGATATGCAAAGCTTCCCATTTTAGAAGCACTTGTTTATAAAAAAACATGTGCTCATTGTTGTTACTATTATTATAAAAATATTACAATAGACTTGTATTTGAGTGAAAGCGATATTTCAAGCGGGGACAATAAAATAAAGTGCAGTTTGCGCTCTCTACGCTGCTTTTGTTATTACTCATACAGAAAATAATTAAATGCAGAAGGAAAACTTAATCCAAATTGATGTGTCTAGTCAATTCGCTCGGTCAAAAAGGAAAGAGAAGAAAAGTTGAAATTGAATATTATTTTCAATTTTAAAAAGCGAATAAGCAAACAGAAAAAGTGTGGCACCCAAACAAGCATGCATATGTTTTGAATATTTACTCAACAATTGGCATAGTTTGTTTGTTTTGTTTGTAGAAAGAGAAGAAGAGTTTTAGCACAGTAATCTCCTTTTACGATCTGTAAAAATGACTATATTAACATATTATCTATATTTCTCCCTGCGCAAATGATAAAATGCCTATAGGTATTTCATTCCGCATAAGCACACATAGGTATTGAGTACGTTTTCATAGCAGGGGGGAAAAAGAAAAGAAAGGGCGAAAGAAAACGATGTCAACAATGAACTTTTAGCTCTCATCAGCAACTTGACATTAAAACCTTTCCTCTTCAAGCTCACTGAGTCATAAAGAAAGAAAAATGAGTATATCACACATCCCTGTGATCCTTGCTGAATAATAATGCATCATTTTTTGAAGATAAACACTGATTACACTTTGTATAGGTGGTGGCAATATAAACTGTAACAGCAGCAAAAGCCAAGCATTTTTTTTATCTCCCAACCTTCGTTGTAATTATGGACGTTTAAAGGCACGTCACTTTTTATTGTTCAATAAAATACATCCTCTTTGATAGCTCCGTTTCAGCTTACTTCAAAGGAGTGGTGGTAGCATTGCAGAATGTAAAGGGAGGGATGTTCCTAGTGGATTCCTTATAGCTGCTGCTGTCGATATCTTAACTCTTGTGTTTAGTTGACAGTTATCATCATCATATCGTTCGTTGTTTTATCTCTACTGGCCTTATACCTTCAGTAAATCTTGTCTTCGTTTTTATACCTTGTAATGATGATAATAATGATGATCGCGCTGGTTTGGTGTATACCTACCGATACACTCTATCACGCACATACGATAAAACTCGTAAGTGGACTAGTAGTAAAAGCCGGGTTAAGCTGTTCTCAATAAGATGCGTGGGTGTAAAAGGAGTAGCCCAAGATATGTATGCATGTGCAATCATAAAAATGATAAATATTAAATGATGATATATACCGTGAACTTTAGCTCTGCATCTTTAACATGTCATAAAGAGTTTGTTTGTGTGCTACATTGAAATTATGACTAATGAATAATACCAATAATATTCATAAAATAAGTGTGGTAAAGAAGGTGTTAATAGTCAACAACAATCATTCACATGATTGGTGGTGGTTGTTAATGCGAAATAGGTATTACAGCGAAATGCAAAGGGAGAGAGAGAGGGAGGAGAAATTATGAGGAAAAATATTAGTAGGTCAGTCATTGAGAAAAAGTACCCATCATTCAAAAGTCCGAGATGAAGGTGGCTAGAACGACAATGGTGTGGTCTAAGATTTAATAGTCATATCATAATCATATCGCGAAAATAAATATCGCAATTTTCTTTATCCGGTGAACGATCAGTAAATAAGTTTTTTATTGTCCTTTCCTTCTTTAAGCAAACAATATACTATAATGACAGTTTACATTAAGGATTTTAATGTCTTATTAAAAGTCGATTCTTTTATGTTTCAGCTCTGCGGGAGACTAATATGTTATTACAACGTTAGAAAAACGCTGTCATTATTTAAATAGCTTTCAGTCAGTCATAGTCATGTGCATATATCATACGTATTATAGTGAATTTGAGAAGCAAGTTATCTTTTTAGCACTGCCACCATTGCTGCTGTCATTATACTGTCGTTTAGTCAAAGTTGAATTGAACGTTTGTACTTGCCTAAGATACCAAAATTAGATCATCTGACTGAAATGATGGTTCCCATCATAAATCAAATTCATAATCTTGTATCATCAATGTATCGTACTTTTGTTGTGGCCGAATGAAAAGAATATTAAAAGACATACTGCCCACGGACGGATATTACGAAAAGATGCAGGTTGCAATGATTGATTGAATGAGACCAAGAAGATGAAAAGATGAATTTGTTTGATGTTGGATATACTGCTGAGCGTTTTTGTGTGTCATTATTTTTTTCCACAGGGGAAATTGATAGGTTGACGATGGCTTCATTAAATTCGGCTTTGATAGATTACATTTAATCATTTTTAGAGTAAGTAGGAGAAAAGGAGCTTGTATTTTTTGACAGGTCACATAGTCACAGTAATCTGGATGTACGGAGACCAACATGAAGACAAAAGAAGAGAAATCGAATAAATAAATGTTTGAACTAACATGAGCTTTCTTTTAATCTCCAATCAATTCAGTGGTATTAAGGACATCAAGAAAAAAGCTTCAATTCTTTTTCTAGAGAGCTTGTCAAAAAAAGCTTATTGGAGTCGTATTCTCATCTAGTAACAAGCTGAAGCTGTCCACCCACATAACATGTGTACAATGTGTGTGCATCCTCAAAGAGCGCATAGAGAGGTCATAAATTCAATGTGAAATTCAATTCTAGCAAAACGTAATATAAATTCGATTGCAGATTGATTGGAGAAGTAAAAAATTAAGTTGTTACTGATAATCCATTTTTTTATTTTTAAAATCACGTTTTGAAGTATGTCGTGTGTCGGTAGCGAATCTGAAAGTTAGCCATTGGAAAGTCGTAAAAGACAATAACAATCAAAAGTTGGTTTGGTATGGTCAGGGGCGCATTTTGTCTAATGGTAAAAAGCGCTAGGCAAAGGCCAATGAATTTAATTTAACAAAAATATTAAATTAGAGGGAGTTAAAAAGAAAAAAAAAATCTACTGATAAAAAAACTCGATCGGGCTTCTAGCAGATTTCACAAGCTAGAAAAAATCAAAATGAAGTTTTTAAAACGTATCCATCCTTTCTGTTACAGGAGGTTGTTATACTATCATCAATCTTTTACCTGCGATTAATCAAAAACTAGGTCTTGCGTGTGATTTGCTCATTTGCGTTTGTTTACGTTTGTTTATCAGTAAAATAAAAAAATTCTTGCCTAGCTATATGTGCAATTTTGAGCTTCCTCGCCTCTTGTCTGGTTGACCCAGAGAGTTTAAGTGATTAGATTGAAGATGAGTTATACCAGAGGTTAGGATAAATTGACTTTTTCAAATAACAGGGAAAGCAAATAAGAGAAAACAGGTTGCAATCTGTGCTACTATAGATGATTGCGGATTTATTGATTTCCTTCAGTGTTTTTTCTCTCTCCAAAGATAATGGTTGAATGTCACGAATATAATGAACTGCTACATGAACTGTAAAAAAAACGACACTTTGTTTGGCAATTTTGTGTCGTGTACAATCTTATCACTAATTATTGACTAGTATGGTGGGTGGGTAGACTAGAGGTTGGAGTAAATTGACTAGGATTAGCACAGTACTATGGTGCAGTGTGAGCTTTCATTTCTACGCTGTCTTTTCATGTTTTTTTGTAATGTTATTATTGTCGTTGTGAATAAAAAATCGTATCAAATTTTTAAGTATTGACCTTTTATGTAGAAATTAGAATTATCTAGGCAGAAATTACATGCATGTGAGCAGCATTATGCTACCGGAGATTAACAATTCAACATGTCACTCCAATTTACCAATCTTAATTAAAAAGTTAGGATTTTATTGAAAAGCTGATTAGCACATATAACCAAACATGGAAAAAGGATTAATCATTTATTGTAATTGTAAACAGATATGTTTGTACGATTCTCTGCACACCAATATTGTTTCATTTCCTCTTAATTCCACTGATCAAAAGTAGGTTTATGACGAATATGGCAACTTTTTTTCTTCTTTTTGCCGCTATCTTAATTGCATGCTACAACTGTCGTGTGTGAATATACAGTTTGAATTTCAAGCGTACAAAGGAAATGACATTTTGCTGCCAGGAGTACTACTGTAATCGGTAGTAACACGCTCATCCTTTCTACCTTTTACATAGACGTCTAACGGATGCTCAACCAGTCGGTATCGTTTCTAATAAATGCAATAGTATGTAAAAGGCTTTAATTAAGAGTTGCTGATCATAAAACAATATATTTTTCAAAAAAAGACAACTGTAATATAGTAACTTAAAACTAAATTTGCTGAGATATATCAAACAAGTCAATGAATATATCGTGATTTCGTTTTTAAAATGTCCTATTTATCTTTTTTATCATCTGCTTTTAATTACTTGTGAATGTGACTTCAAAAGTTGGCTTGTTTTGTTCATGCAGTTTGTTGTCTAAATTGCATCAAAATCCCCGATAGGTCTATTCTTAATTTTTAATTCAACAATCAGTCATGAATTACTAAAACATTTCATTTATTTGCTAGTTTTGACTTGTTGACTAGTATGCAAGGTTAGTTTAGCGCTTCATCAAGCAAAACAGAGTCACACATCATCGATGTATGCAAGTTTATGTACAATAAAATTAAAGCCTAAAAGCTGGCACAATTACGTTGTTACTATTAATAAAAACGTATAATTATAGCTAACAGCTATAAAAAAAAACAAGTAGACTGACTACTTGTCATGTGTCTAGATGTCTGTTTTGCTATGCCACTAATTTAGATAACTGTTGAGCTGGTGGTGTTGTTTCTACACTTCCCTTCAATATTTATGCAGTATGCAAAAAATCATTCAGTTTCCGCCCTTATTTACCTTGTCAGTGTATTATAGTTCAAAATAAACTGCAAAAACACGCAGACTTTTATAGAACGTAAAATATTTTTGCAATAGCAATTATAAATGTTCAATGATGCAATAATAAAATTCATGAAAATGACGTTTTGACTTATTTTGACTTGAAAAACGGATAATTGATGACAATCAAGATAATGAAAAGAATCATGAGCTTATATGCATTTTGAAACTATTTTCCTTCAAAAGGGATAATCAAACAAAGTATTCTACATTTGAAGGAGATTTGCTTTGAAGATAGCTCGCAAGTTAATTACCCATGCTATTTGTTGGCAATATAATAATCTCAAGAAAGATAATGATCTATCCACCAAAAGAGAAAAACAACCACTTTTATGCCCACTTCCACTAATGTAATTATTTAATCGCTATTATGGAATCCTTTTGAGAAAGGTTAAAGACATACAAACAAGTAGTACATAGTAAAATGCAA
The DNA here is from genome assembly GCA_034700685.1 of Willowsia buskii. NCBI lineage: Eukaryota > Metazoa > Arthropoda > Collembola > Entomobryomorpha > Entomobryidae > Willowsia > Willowsia buskii. Next base: position 22,888 of record JAQIXW010000413.1, read on the forward strand.
TTATCCTTACGCATATGATAAGTTGCCACCAACTCTGGCAAAAGGTGAGTAGGTGATTGTCCTGATCTTGCTCACTCTCAGGCTTGTTTGTACATTTCATTCCATTTTGTTCATAGAATGTCCAAAAACATACATTCTTCTTTGCAAACTTTGAACATGTTTATTTAAGTGTTTTTTATCAAACTCAACCATCTCACTGAAGTAATCAATAATCATATTTTTCATATTAGGTAAGCAAACAAAAAGGTGTATGAATTACGTAAAGAGTAAATAGTGCCTAAAGTTTTCGATAGAATAGGCATAGGTCGTAGGCATACCAGATGCAGGCATAAATTGTTTAAAAAAATCTTTACAGCAGCTCTAAACCTTGTATGAGATATGCGGTGAAATTAATGCATACAATGTTCTATAAAAAAAATTCGATCTGTGCATTTCTGGGATCATTCATCCCTGAAGGCAAAAGCGCTCTGGTTCTGACTACCTGTTAAAATTCATGCATATATAACACTTGGTGTATTTTTTGTAAAATAAATCTGACGATATTGAGAGATGATCAGCAGCGCTGGTTGATTGTAAAATCATTGTAATGTAACGGTATTTTGTAAGTATGGTGTACCAAACCAAGAGATAAGACCATTCATTTCAATAATGAAGAGAAAAAACAGGCCCGGCCGGCTTGTTTTTATGAGTTTCTTCAGCAGCAATGCTATTACAAGAGTTCGGTTTTTTTGGTTGGCCGGCACTTCATGCTATTACAAATATGAATATACTGACTGCATCGAGCGTGGTATCGTTTTTCATTTGAAAACTGTTAGTGTGAAGAAAATGGATAAACAAGAGAGCTCGTAAATTTAAATTCGAACCTTGAACGCGCAAATTTTTTGCGAAGTGCGATGATCCGATCGACTTGCAATAATTTACATGCAAAATTCGGATTCGATACCTCAATCTCTAATTTGAGATCCCTAGAGGGACTGTATTTTGGTTTGCATATAAAGCAACCAAGAGAATAATATGTCGTCAATGAGTTTGTCTGCTGCTCAATCTTGAGGAGTAAAATAACTGGTAGTACAAGAAAACATGAGCAGCAACGAAAAGTCATAATAATAATAATAATATGAATAAAACGAATGTGCTGTCAATGATCAAGATGGAATCAAACATTGGAAATGTTTTCTTCTTCTCAGCAAATTCTGAACAAAACATTATCTGATTTAATAAATAAATTATTGGTCCATTTTAGTAAACTTTTGAAGCTTGAAACTGAGAGAGAAACTTTGAAGAAATCATTCAGCGATTCAGCATTCGTCGGTTCATTGACAAATGTGATCTGAACTGAAGGCATATTAGGTAGTACGAATATTGTATTTGTATTCAAAGAAATCTTCTTTCGTTTACTTAAGTGGTGTTGATTATAAGTTATAAACCGATTCTATGTGATTCAATAACATTTATTCTAATTCACTCGCTGTTACTTTTCTGAAAAATGAGATTGCAAAATACCCTCGATTAAAGATGTATATTTAGACGAGAAAACTTGCGCATAATTTACACACTCGAACAAAACGATATCATTTTTATTACGATCCTATCTGTACAATGATTTATGCTATATTTATAACAATCTTGTTCTTTACGATCATTCTAGCTTCTTCAGTCCACCCACCCTTCTACCTACTTATTCCAATGCACATTTGTACATTGTTTTTCACGGTTGTACAATCTCCTCTCATATTTTAAATAAAGTCAGATTCGAATAGCGAGTGAAGAGCAAAAGACCAGAACTCAGAACCAAAGCAAACCAATAACAATGAAAAACATTCATATATTATTGTTATACAACCGTTCCGATGCATGCATAATTTTTGCACTTAATTCAACAAATACATTCGCAGCTGCACCCATAAATACAGTCTTTCATCTCGTTAACTCCTTTCTCTGCCTTAAAAATATAAATAATAGCTCCTTTAAAGTAATGGCACAATGTTGCGATAAAGATAGCCAAAGCATGCATGTTTTCGTGTTTTCTGTGAAAATATTTTCCTTCGTTTGTATGGATCAACGGACTACTTTCTTTGCACCAGCTATAAAACATAACAATAACAATAAAACTAAAACAAGAAAGAAATTGTTTTATTATTAATATTAACTGAATGGTCAGTTCTCTCGCACTTTATACCCTTCACCTGCTCATTCGTAACAATGACTGTTTGTTGTAAAAAAAGGCAACAAAGTATAGAATGTAGCATGGGAAGAACATGCCAGATAAAAATATACTACAATAAGACATGTCATGTTTGATATCTTTTTCAGAGGTGTACATGAACTTGAATGAGATCGTTGCATGTTTAAAATTATAATTATAATGGCAACCTGCAAATAAAAAAGGACAATAATAATAAAAGAGCAGACCCCTTTTTTATAAACTTTGGGCTTGAACATGTCATTTCAGTGATAGTGAGAAAGATAGACATTCGCAATAAGATGATTTCTACTCTTGATTCATGATTTTATTCTTATTTCCGTGTACAATCTTTTCCGCTTGCCCTGCTATTTCTCGCTTCTCGCGCGAGCATATTATGCATGTCGTATCATATCTCATCTCTTGTAGAGAAATGTACCATTTTACATAATACAGATTATGCATGATACACATCAAAAACACGTCTGGAGGAGGGCAATTTACTAATGATGGGCTTGAAAAAAGTAGGTAGGCACTATTTATTTAAAATACGCATACAGGTAGCATGTTCTCAGATAATTTTCAATTAGGGGTATAGAATTACCTGAAGTGGAGGCTTTGATATCATGAGCCACGTGTGAAGATGATAAGATGACGGCACTATAGCTATGTCATAGACTTATCACTGACCTTTCAGCCTCATTTTTACAAATAGGATGGCTGATATTTCAATAAAGTGTTAGAGGAAGCATTAAGTGGTCTTATGTTTTTGAAGTGAAGACAAGTGTAGAGTGAATTATGGAAATAGTGTTTGCGTTTAGTAGATCTTCTTATGCAGAAGAAAGAATACTTCTGATCATAATGATTCCTTGTCATTCCTTGGCTACTGGCATTTAAAATGTATGGTATGTTGGACAAGCACTGTTAATAATTATAATGCATGGCAGGTTTACAAATATGCAAACACTACATTTGCAAAGTTACCTATGGCACGTATAAGTAATGTGTGGAATTGCTGACACTTGCATTTTATTTAGCCTGGTGATGATATTCGTGTTAGTCGCGATGATGATTATAGACAAAATGTTTTCTTCTCAATACCATTTACATTGCGTTTTCTTTTCCTTGTTATGTCGTACTCATAAGCCCGTGGGTAAGACAGTGTAAAGTTTATTGAGCAGCTGAATTAAATCCTTGCTTCATTTTTAACGATTTTCATATAGCATTTAGATTTAACGCAATTCGAATTACTATTAGGTCAGGATCAAAGCAAGTGGAAATTGTGGTATGCTCATAAAAACAAAAACCAACGATGGGTTAGGCTCTCTACTTTGGTCGAAAATTTCAGCATGTGTTTTCTGTACATGCCTCAGGGAATGTTGTTTGATTTGATATACTATGTGTTTCACTGGAAATGTGTGGTTAGGGATTTCTGGAAATTGAATGGTCATCCTGTGTTTTGTTTTTTTAGTTTAACATGTGAACAGTGGAATACGAGTGCATTTATATAAGGAAATATTCCTACGGTCAAACAATCTTGCGGTTTTCAAGATTTTGGTTTTACTTTGGTACTGTTTGCACTGTAATGGAACAACAGTAAAATGATGCATTCATGCTTTCTTGTGAGGAAACCCTCAGTATTAGTTAGTGCACCACCACCACCACCGGTTCCAGTATCTTTGGTACCAATTGTGGTAGTTCCATATCCTCCCCCGCAATTGGTTTCGTCATCCTCACGTGTTGTTCCCACTGCTACTGTGACGCGAGTAGGGAGTTATCTAAAAAGAAGGAAAACTCCTGGCATAACAATCCGCAAATGGGAAACATTTCATGTTGGTAAAACACCGGTATGAATATACTTTTATCAGTACATAATGCGTCGAGATAAATTCTTATCAATTTTGAGATACGAAATTTTTGTATATTTCTTCAATTGAAAATATTTACGTTCATTATGAAGTATTTTGTACAGTACTTGGGAAGTTGTCGTACTAGCGGTTCACTTAACTCTATAAAAGAACATTTCTACGTAGAACTTGGGTATGATTTTCGAGAAATAACTTCCGGTTCTGCCTTTCTACAGAAAGTTTTCTTTCCAACACTAGTTGTAACGTTTGTAACATTAGTTTAAACTTGCATCAATGACAGGAACAACAAAACTGTGTGGATTTTATTACACCATTACTTTAATATAATAGCATTTTTTCTCGCTCTTACGAACAATACTAATTCACATAAACTCGTGTACATCGTGTTTTGTGCTCTGAAAAGAAATACAGGAACTATAACAAAATGAAAGCAGACAGGAAAAAGCTTGCGACAGTAAAAATAAAGTCACACACGAGATCTAGGAGATGGACGAGGAAATGCATTTGGAGCAATAAGAAAGTACTTCTGTTTCTATTTTTAAAAAATCTTTCTCCTCTTCTCTTGTGTTTTAGGAGAAATTGTTAAATTAGAAGGGGAAGAGGAGGAGGATACACATCGTATGTCTTCTTATATTAAGTACAATCTCCTTTTAAATTGAGTATGTATTTAGTAGAGGCTCTGTCAAGGCCATAAAAGCAATTCATATGCATTTAAGTGTTAGTGCAATAAGTAACTACCAGCTAACACTACTAGATTCAATTAATGCAAAAAGCAACATAAACGCTGCAAACATTTTGCTATTCGTTCTTATCGTAGATCATTTTCTACCGGTACTTAATACAAAGAAAGGAAACAAATTTCAAGCCTGTTCTTAAGTACAACCAGATAGAACTCTGTTTTGCAGTACAGATTGTTAAATAACTTTGTGTTATATGCTTCATGATGTTGTCTGTCTTTGGTTTAATATAGATCTTTCCTGGAACGCCTACTCGCCCAAGGACGCAAACAAATGTGGTAAGCAAAGAAAACACACAAACGTAAATAAAATCAACGTAGAAGAAACAGAGAAATCAAGTAGATTCTCACTCACTCCTGTTTGGTTTTGTTGTTTTTTATTTCGTTTCGTTCTTGTTGTTGTTTTCTTTGTTGTGACATTGTTAAGTAAATAGTGTAGACGTCAGTGCTACTGTTTTTGTTTGTAACAGAGCACATATGTACATATATATAAAGTATTTATAATGAATGATATAAGTTAACCGATTTAAGTTTCATTTCTGCATGAATGACTGGTATTTGGTTGATTGTTTTTCATGGATTACACATTTGTCGAATGGGATGACAAATCACTAGGTATTTACTACAAAAAACGTTATACTCGTTTTATGTGTATTGTTTATGTTTGTCTCATATGATGAGGGCTTATCACAATTTATCATGTAACATGTACCATTTACACAAGTGAAAATGGTGAAAATTAATGTGCAAGAATCTCTTACTTTTAAATCTTTAACAGCGTCCGCCAAACAGTAAAGAACAATGATTAGTTTTTGTTATTTTCCCTTATTCCGATGTTTTGTTTGCCTGCGCGAGAATATTTTGAATTTAGTTCTAATGAAAGAGATGAAGAAAAACGCTCTAGATGTGCTATGATTTTTTGTTCTTGTGGGTTTTTCCTTTTGGATGAAATATTATGTAACTTATTACTATCACCGTGAACTGAATACAGTTTAACGTTTCCTTTTGTATGCCCAGACAAAGCTATTGTATTTTTTTATTTTAGGCAACCCTGATTGTGTGATTCGTTGTCTTCAGTTTCTGTTCAGCTTTCTTTGTAGTTTTTCATTACACGATTGTTTTTCTTCAAGGGTTCTTCGTGTTGTCCATTTTTGTGGAATAAAACCGCGGTATGTACTTGAGTGTAGTGCATTGTCATTATTATGTTTACATTGCATTGTCACTCTCAATAATACACACATTTTTATTTTTCCTCCAGCCAAAAAAGCACACAAGGAGAGATAAAAAAAACTTTGTTTTTGTTTCTTTTTCTATTTCAATCTCCGTCATTTCTCAGGACGCATACATGTACTGAGGAATATCACGTATACCGTTACCGTAGTATATACTTTAGAACTGCGGGCAGAAAGAAAACAAAAGGAAATGAGACAGAAGGAAAACGGTGTTCCTTTTTTTATTTTGCTTGTTCAGACCAGCTTCTTTTGTTGAATCAGCAGCAGTAATTTATCTTGCAAGGAAAAATGACAATCTTGCGATTCTTTTTGTGTATCATTTGTGTTTATATCTCATGATGTCACAAGAGAAGTACATACATCCAAGCACTACTGTTTTTCGTTTGTGTATAAAAATGTATTTTTTTGTTCCGGCTCGGTTATTGTTGATGATGATGTAATAATGTTGGCATTACATTGCGCGTAGTAGTCGTGATCTTGTCGTGTAATCCTAACTTGTGTCATCTTATTTACGTATCAAAACATTTGGTAAATGTGAGAGATCCTAACATTAAGAAGACTTTTTTTGTCATTATGTAATTGTGATTGCGAATATAATGATCACAAAAACGGGACGTTTTGTATGCGTTTGCCTTGGATTTTCTGTTTTGTTGATGCTGTTGTTGCACAGGATTCACATCCTTTGAGTTTTAAAATGATCAACAAAGACGAATCGTAATGCGGGACATTTTTGTTTAGTTCACACATTTTTACAATTTTTGCAACATTTGCGCTTTTATATAATAACCAGTTAGATAGCTGATCTCATGATATTTTTCTGGTCTTGTTACGATTACAATAATAGCGTGATGATGATGACAATCGTCACGATTCTCTTGTAATCCCGAGACCTCTTCTTCTTCGCTAAACTTGCAACAAAGCATTTTAAAAGTGTATCAGTAAATTACGAGTGCGAGAGAAGCTATCTAACTGTCATTTTTCATGTGGTTTTGATAGTCGTGATTCGTGACCACAGGAAGCAGGGTTGCATGAATGAACAGTGATGATGTTAGTTTGGCGGTGGAATTCATGTTGTGATTATGTTACTGTTGTTATGTTTTTGTTTAGAGATGAGTAACATACTTCAACAACGTTTGTTCTGGTTTTATTTGCTTTTTATGATGATCATGTGAAATTCTTGTACAATTTGTGCCAAACTTTGCTAATAGTAATGATCCATGTCATTGTTTTTAGTGTATACCATTACAAATGGGAATTGACTGGGTCATACGATTTTTATTTTGCATGCTATTGATGAACCGGTAATGAATTTGCTACGCTCCCGTTAATTTTTTATTCGGTTTGGTTAGAGAATTTTGCAAACAAATGTGTTTTTCTATTGTTTGTAATTGCACTTCCGTTTCTTATTAAAATTTGAACGGTACAATATGATGGTATAACTACGTCAATGCATGAGTACAAAGCACTTTGAGGAGTACGTGCCGGTTATGTATGATTATATCGTAAAAATATACGTTTTTAGAAATATTAGTGCGGCTTTTGTTTCTCAGTGGAGAAGCTTAGATAAAACAACTTACTGCGAAACATAATACCTAATTGATAACATTGGTTTTTCTTCGGTGGATTCTTTTTCTGCGACTTAATTTTCAATTGTTCTTTATTGCGTCATTTTACAATTTTCTTTTATTAGTGGTATAATTTATTGTCGTAAGTGTTGAAAGAATGTTATTTGTAGTACTTTGTGCGATGAAGTTAATATGAGTTGGCATTACTTTATTTTATTTTTGTGCTGTCACAGTTAAAAGAAAATAATATCATGTTCGCATGTTTAAACTTTTCCTGTTCTTGTTTTCCCATGCAGTTCGGTGAGAATGGGATCTCACCAACGGAAATTCCACGGGTGCGCCTGGACGGTGGGCCAAATAGTATAAAGTGCCTGATAAACAATGCCAAGTGGGGAATGAACACACTGATGGAGGAAGAGGAAGAATCAAACAACGCAAATAATAATGGTAGCGGCGTACCTTCATCATCATCTTCATCAAATCATCATAATATTCACTGTAACTCAAGTTCTTCAGGGAGCTCAGGAGGAGGAAGTAGCCAGAGAGCGAGTAGTAACCCGACGTCGCCACTTGGTAAGAAAAAATTGCTACTTTTTCTAGTTATATTACTTTGATGAGTTTGTGGTCCGCTCCGTACACGCATATTATATAAGGTTTTGAAATTTTCATTGTTACTCATATTGGATTCTACACGCGGCGGGTTATTCTCATTATAAGGCTTTCTGGTTTCATGGCACATGATGTTCATGCAATTAGGGTAAGCCGAGGATCATCAACATTACCAGTGTTTTACCATTTGTCTCTGTCTTAAATCCTTCTCGAGAAAGCGAATTACGCACAAACAATTTATAAGACTTTTCCCAAAGATGTAATCTTACGACGCATTATATACTACACAGCTTGACAGCTTGCCCTACGAAAAGCAGAATTTTTGGGAGATGTTGATGAAGAAGAAAAGCAAAGGGCTTCTTGCTCCCTCCACTCCGTCACGGGAGAGAGATAACATACTCCTTGAAGACAACTGATGACTTGAAGGCACACACAAACAAAACCCTCACACGAAAGTCCTTTGAGCACACATTTTTTGTACTGTAGTTTCCCCTTAAATTTTCTGGCGAAAACAAAGAGGAAAATCCAGGAAAAGTGGAGAGTTGCTCGTGCGTGGCGCTTTCACTCAGCCAGACAGAGAGAGTACTAAATGTGTTTCATGTTATACGGGCACGAGAAGCATATGCGTAAGAACGAGGAAGTCGGAAAAACATCATATAATATCATAGTCGTCATCAGTTTCTACATTCTACATCTTTTCGTTGCTGGAAGGAAGGCAAAAAGAAAAAAAAATAAGTAAAGGGAGAAAAAATAGGAGCTAGGAAAACGTGATGGAAAATTCGTT
>JAQIXW010000414.1:0-31824 GCA_034700685.1 Willowsia buskii
CTGTCCGTTAGAAATATTGTCCGGTTGGAAAATTTGTCCGAGGAAAACCGGTCCTAGGGAAGTTTTGTCCTAGGGAAGTTTTGTCCTAGGGAATAATTGTCCTCTGGAAAATATGTCCAAAAGAAAATTTGTCCATTGGAAGAATTGACCTAGAGAAAAACTGTCCTAGGGAAGAATTGTCCTGGTAGAAATTGTCCTCTGGAAAAGATGTCCTCGGGAAAATTTGTCCTAAGGAAAAAATGACCTAGAGTAAATCTGTCCTAGGGAAAAATTGTCCTAGAGAAAGGATGACCGGGGGAAAAGTGTCCGGGGAAAAAAGTGTAATGGAAAAATAGTCACCAACCCTGCAGAAATACGTTTTCATTCGGGAAATTTAGAACTAGTGAATGGAAGATTTTCATTTCATCAGATCTCAGAACTACTGTAGCTCGGTGCTGAGAGAAGGGAAAAGAGAGTGCAGGATGATGAGTCATCAGGGGAACTCCGTTACCAATTCATCCTGATACACACGCACATCTTAGGCACTCACTCACGTTTACCCAATGTTTTCATTTTCTAGTTTAGATATTACTGAAACCAGGCTTGCGTCTATCTAGCTGTGTGTATTTGCCATCTGAGTAAGTGGGGAGCAGTGGCAGGAAAACCACATACATTTCATTTCAAACTAAATACTGAACAGCATGTGAAGGAAAGTCCAGTCAGAAAACGTATCGTAAATACTCATTATTCTATTAGAGCTAAATAAGCTCCCTTTCTCTCTGTCTCGTTTGTTTAAGCTTACATTTCTGACCATCACATAATGTACCGTACTATAATCTTTAGTCATTTACATTATACGACGCACGCGGCTTGTCTTTCTCTCTCCACTGGTCGTATGCACACTTTTCATTTCACCGCAATCGATATATTTTAAAAAACATTGTCATAAGTAAAGGGGAAAGGTAATTTTAAGTTGAATTTTGAGGTAAGCTATATGTCTTCAAAAAGAAAGACCTCTTGTCTGTGTTAACTTTCAAAAAGCTACATTGTATCTAAAACAGAAAGACATACACAACATTGATTGATTGCCTATACGTTTGTCAGAAGTAGAGCTGTATTGATGACCAGTCTGGAGAAAAATATTATTGTTACAGACCACCTGAAAATACCTAAATACATAGAGCTAAGAACGCTTAAACACAGCGGGTGTTCATTCAATAAAACATATCTACTGATACAGGTGGGTATACATCAAAGACAGACTTATAAAACATTAGAGAAATATTTCCGAGAAATGGCATTTAGGTGAAATGACGTGGACCCGGTAATGTTGACGATTTTGCGAACTGACCAAAGCCTAGACATACCTGCAAATATTTACGTTACAGGATTATCCATGGAGTTTGGAAATGACTTGAATATTCCTTGTATAAATGTCTGGTAGGCATTTTATCGTTACGCATGCATAGGCAAATGAAGTAGCGGGATCAAAGGCCGTAAACACGAAATGCGTTCATTAGGCAATCGGTAACGCTTTCACCTTTCACGGCTAGTTCGGCAAACAATTTCCTCTAAAATTTTTAACGAACATGTATGCATATCATAAAACTTTCTCCTGTTGAATAAAAAAACTAGCAAAATACAAACAAATTTCGTGGGGAAGCCGCTATAAAATGTTTCCTCAATACAAGCTTTACTTTCACTTCGAAACATTTTACTCTGGTGTAATGCTGATGATGGAATTTTCACTTGGAAAAAGACACAATATCTGACAAACAGTAGTGCAAACATTTATAGCCAGGTAGTAAAAAGTTTCATGGGGAAATCCATAAAATGCATGTAATAATATTCTAACGCAACAACAGCAACAGACACGCATCGTATCTCCAATCAGCAGAAAATTTTTAGATTTACACCATCCAAATTTAAATGCCGCATTTTACATGATAAAATGTTTTGAATTTTAATAGGATTTCATTTGCTTTCTGAATCAACAGGAAGCAAAAAATAATAATTTTAAATAAAAATAGCCTGTCAATCAACATATCTTGAAAATAGAATACAAAATATACAATGTTTATAAGTCTTGACAAATTATTTGATATCCGAAAATACATTTTAAATTCTCCACAAACAATAATTCAAGTTTCCAGACGTATCGTTCTACAAATTTTTGATAAAAGTGAAACAAATTTTTTACGATGACAGAAAATAGAAAGCTATAAGCTATATATATATAGGAATAATGAAGGTACAAAAAAGTCCATGAAATGTTTCTGTCTGTCTGCTGCTGTCATACAAATACAGAGAGCGTAATACACACAGTCGGATCACAGCCCCAACATAAAACCACACCACCACACCACCCGCTCACGTAATAAAAAGGCTTTGCTACCATATGTAGGGGGCTTAGCCCCAACAACCATAAAAGCATGCACTGCTCGTGTTGATATTTGTGAACGGGTAGCTTTTTCCTCTCCTCGTCCCCGACACTTTCTCAGTTCACTTTTTGTCGCTCTCGAGGACGGACCCCAACAAAATATTTTTTTCTTCTCTTAGAATATTTTCTCCTCAAGACAGTGTATCATGAGGTGATTGCATGGTAATTTTGAGGAGAAAACAAGAGAATACTCTAAAGCCCTGTTTTATTACGCAAACAAAGAGCACCTCAAAGCTCTCATCTAGCTTTCACGTTAATCCTCTTTATTCCCACCACTCGCCATTACCAACTTGGAAATGTTCATTGGAAAAGCTCGGGTTTGATGGTGGTGGTCACGTCCAAACTCATTATCGGCTTGGAACACTGTTCCAAAAGGAAAGAGTGAATGTTTGTGTTCAAGTTTGTTTATTAGTTCGTGTGAAAAGTGAGTAAAGATTGTCCAAAATAATTCTCTCATATAAAAAAAGAGTATAAGGTGGAATTTATGTTTTTTGGTGCTTGGTGATTCCTAGAAAAAAAAATCGTTCATGTCTCTTGTTATTTCGTTAGACGTTTTTTATTCCTCGTGAAAGTGCGTCCTAGTAGGTACTAGGCTGTGTAAGTCCAGTGTTTTTTGATTGCGTTATTTGGATGGCGTCATTTTCTAAAAAAAGTTGGGGAATTATTTTATTGCTCTTTGACACGTACATGGAGTTTAGGGCTAATCTTAAGTGAAAGTGCCGTCACTGCTAATAAATATATAGTTCTAAAATATCCATTCATTTCGATTGTATGACACCTAAATGACCAGTCTATCTGAGTTTGTAATGCACCGCAAATGTTAAAGAAAAATTTTGTCTTCGTCAAAATAAAGCTAAATTTTTAGCCATTCAAAAAGAGTTGTTGAGTGTTTACAATCCAAAGTGTCCATTGTGAATGATTTATTTGTAAACCTAAATGGATTAATTGCCTCTTTAAATGATGGAATGGATATTCAAAATATGTAAGCAAATATCACTAATTTTAGCAAATATTTAAAAATAAACGTCAATTAACACACAATTTTTTACGACAATGCGCTCTCATTTAACCTGTTTATATATTTGATACACTGTCTTTATGAGATCTCAAATGGTCTTTAATTCCTCCTTCCTGTTTGGGTTCTAAGCAAATCGATATCGTTCGCTTAATAGTTTATATGGAGACATAAACATTTAATAAAGCACATGATAATATCTGAGCTATTAGGATAAAGATTGCATGCATGTCTGCCGTCTCCATAAGCAATTATTTTACATTATCTCTCATGCTACCTTATTTACTTCAACTGTATTTGCGTTTACGATTAGCACACTAACAATTCTCAAGATAAAATACAAACACACTAGTTGATAATTGAATTGACAATTGTAAAATTCTACACAATTCTTTTACAAAATAATGCATGTAAAAACCGCTAACTCGGCATATCTCTGTCGCCGGAAGGATCAATGGACGATAGCAACCAGGAGTAGATATTTTTTCTTATGCTGTCGATTAGATCGTCTTAAATTGACAGCAGGTTTTTTAGCCTACACACACGCATCACGCTATAAAAATGATGACGTGATAATGCCGTTTTAAAAGACGGAAAACTGCATAGAAAAATATATAAAGAGATACTTTAAGATTAAGATTGCTTTTTAATGTTTACAGTCATTCATGCGGTTCTGGTTGGATTTTTTTATGTGTCTTCATAATGATTAGTATTGACTGCAGAAGAAGCAGGATCAGAGTTTTTGAGTCGAGAGATACTTGATGGATTGCGGATTGTAAAGAGCTGTTTTGTTTGTTTCTTCTGATGTCCTGTTATTTTAATGGGATGGTATTTTGCCCACGTACATTTCTTCTTCATTCTTGTCTGGTCTGAAAGAAGAATGATTGCGAGTTTGAAATGTAGGCAGTGGGTAGGATAATTTGCATAAACAATGAAAAAGTAATCATGGCTGGTGGCGACTACTGTATCAAAATATGTGCATAGAACAGAAATTGGATGGGAATGCGATTGTTTGGGGTTTAGAGAAAAAACATAGAGAAGGTATTTGGATTTGAGCTTTTTCAAATATCTGAGTACTTATAGCTGATTAAATGCTACTGTTTGAGATTTGATTGTGGGGCTGAAAGAAAAGAAAAATATGTTTAATGGGAAATTATAGTGATTTTGAAAATGTAACTATTTAATAGAATGGAGTAGGAATGCATTGAAATCATCTAAGGTTAAATTTTCCACAGAAATGTTTGATTCGATTCAAATCTGTACAAGAAGACAATAAACCTTTCTTCTAATAATATTACATAAAAAAAGTTTGACCTAAAATGGCGTCAAATTTGCTCAAATAAAAATATTTTGGTGGCAAATTCAATTTTTTTTAGTTGCCTTTCATCTCTTATAAAAATTTATAGAATAGTTTAGATTGCCTTTTTTCTATCGTAATTCATCCACTAACGTCGGTTAATTGCCTCTGTAGAGATATGAATAATGATTAGGATCACAAGCAAAACATATTCTGTTTTTTTCTTCTTCTGCCGGTCCGGGTCGCTGAAGCGTTTGATTCCCACGAATCATTATTGCATTTACGACAAGAAAACTCATATTTATTTCCCACCGAACCACCAACAACGCTCTGATAAAAGCCATCAAAGCCACCAACCAACATATACAGTTTTTTATTTTTTATGCATGCACAAAATCTTGCTGATGATATGACATAATGATTATTATTATGATATTAAGATTCTCTTCTATTGTGACGTACCGAAGGATTAAGATTAGAAGAGATGAAAAACCTTTGAAGAAGTTCAACTTTTTTTCATGCTTACCACACCGCTTTTTTCATAATGTCGGCATAGAATAGAGAAGGTGAGAGTTTTCTGGTAAAAAAATATCCACTGCTACTTTACAGTTTTATTACCTACCTGTAAAGTGCGTGAAGCGGTGAAGATTTTTGAGAGGACCGAAATCTCACACCTGACATGACGAATGAAATGTGAGTCTGAAAATGATGATCGCATCATAATAATTTGACACTCTACTTTATATCATGATGATTATAATGAACGCCGCATTAAAAAACTGATGACTGGGGAGAGAATCGGGGGACATGTGATGATGGTTTCATATTTAAAATCGGTGTTCGGAAGTAAGCAAAAAGAATATCGAATTGCTGAGGTAGCAAAAAAGGGCATCAACTTTCGTTCCAGTAGACTGACAAACAATCCATCAAAAAATGAGATTTATCGCGAAAATTTAAATTTAAAATTACCGCCTCTCAGAAAAAGAATTTTAAATTTTCCACCACTTGTATATTTCTGTGGTGTCATATCGCTTGGAAATAATTTTAAATTGATTTTCCCGCCGAAAATTTTCATTCTATGGTTGATATGAAATGTATACTTTTATATTCATAACGTTTTCGGAGGCACTGTATTTGACTGACTGCTGTTTCTTCATGAGTAACTTTAATGAACAGAGTTCTCTGGAGAACCAAATAATTTGGGATTGAAAAAAAAGAGAAAAAAATCTACGGCGAACTGGAGACATAATTAACACGAAAGAGAGAGGAAGTACCTAGTTTAAACAGGTACTATTGTTTATATAGGCATCTATTTTGTATGGAGACGTGCTCCGTATAATTGTCAACTTTATGAGTTCAGTGACAAAAAATGTCGTTTGTAGTGCCGTTGGTGGTTTGATAATAAAATGAAAGACGATAGTATGAATACGCGTGTATCTGACTTTTTTAAAAAGTTTTTATTTAAAAGTTGCACTTTTTTGTCGAGGCATTTGTTGTTATCAAGATGACATTGTGATTTCATAAACTAATTCCCTTTTCTTCATTCCTCACTCTTTGCTCCTGTCGTCTACTCTCACGCAATCCCACTTTTTTATTGCGTTTTTTTTTTGGTGGAGTAACTCAAATGTAATGGATTGTAGAGGAAGCCGAGGGGAAACAGGTTTTTTTTAATTTCGTCTTAGAACTTTTCTGACTCGAATTCCGTTGCACACACATAATCGTTATTTGTGGAGGAACAACGTTCCCTACCGAAACAGAAATTATTTCGTTTTACTTGCTAAAGTATGCAAGTCAGGTCGGCTGTTGTGAATTAAATGGGTATAAAGTCTGAGGAAACTATATGCAAAAAGCAAACCAAACCAGTAAGAAGTAAACGAGCCCATTATTATTAGAATTTAGTGCTCCTGTCTTGGTCCTGCCACTTAAAAAAACTTGGGGCCATTATGCAAAACAGAGAAGTACAGGGCGTAGCACTGTAAACAAAAAATGAAAAATCAAATTTGAATTTCCCGCCAACCAAATTTTCAAAATTACATTCCTATGTGGTCAGGTCATCTAAATTTCGAATGGCGGCAAATTCAAAAATCTTCACAAAATTTTCCATTTAAATTTCTAACCGCAGTACACAATTAACCACCGGCCACTCAACCACTTGCTCATACAACCAGTGGGAGAAAAGCGAATAAAAATTGTTCAAAAAGTTTCTAGTGAACTGTACAACCCCAAATTATTATGCAAGCAGAATTAATACCTAAATTTCCTTTTCCAGCAGAAGTACAAAAGCTAACAACCTCAAACCTCCCTACCTCCCAAATAAAAAGACGGATTGCGTGGCAGGTGCAATAATAATCTTTACAGCAATAATGTTTTCTACTCGAGAGAGTTCAAGAATTTTTGTATTTATCATTATTATAATGAATTCTCATTTATTCGAGGAGAATTCTAGAATTAATAGGGTTTTTCCTTAATATTTTGTCATCATGGTTGGTATAGTGATTTGACATGACATGCAAAGGAAACGAAGAAATACAAAATATTTCTCTAGGTTTTAACCCTTTAAAAAACGCTGGAAATTCATATAATATTTGGGATGCAGACGGCACCAAAAAGGGTGGAGTAATTTCTTCATTTTTTCTCTCAGGAAATAAAATTGCTCCTGCTGCTTCCCAAAATCAAATAAACGAGTGTTTACAATGGCGTGGTTTCCATCGTAAAAGATGACGAGTGTTTGCACATGCAATTCAAATAATTTTTTAAAGGATGTCCTCATCTTAAAATGGCTCTGGGCTATTGCGAGATGGGAAAGGGGTGAGATATTGTGAGCAGAGATGCGAAGAATTTAGAAATTGATCTTCAAGAAAAATAACAAGTATTTCGAGAGATGACACAAACTCATCTTTGATACTGGTTGCTCGGAAAATATCTGATATGAAATTTTCTGACCATGACTCCACGTTTCTTTTGAGGTTTTACCACAAAAACCCCAGAAATCTCATCGAAACAAAAGAAGCAACGGTCATACAGACAGTAAAACTTTTGGGGTTCCAAAACTTTGATCAAGATAGTGCATGATCCTCTAAGGTCTCCACCTACATCAGATATTTTTACAGCTTAAGCCAAACCAAACCAAACCACCGCCACCACACCACCGGTTGGATATGCTGGGGTTGATCATCTTTCATCCTAATAATCTCACGAGAGAAGGGGGGACCAAAGAAAAAAGTTATTCTCATAGAGGCTTCTAGAGTTTCGGATGACTAAACTAAGAAAAAAGGATATATCATGTTCGTCATTAAAATTACTGCAGTTACCTAATGTGTGTACCGGCTTTATTCTGGCGAGAGATGATGAAAAAAAGACGGTGGCTCGAAAGACTTGAGAGAAGAAAAAAGTGTAAATGAGGGGAAATGAGTGCAGAGAAGAAAAGGAAGGGGAGAAGATGTACAGAATATATTATTATTTACCTGCGCATCTTTTCTGCATCTGAAAAGATTTTTTTTCTGAAGGAAAAAATAAAGTGAGGAAAATTGTATTTACGCTTGTCTTCCTTATTTTGACCCTGATTTTGAGATTTTGAGAAGGAGAAGAAGAAGGTAAACAGGTAGGTAGGCTGGTAAGTTGTAGGTTTTTTTTTATTGTTTGGGATATTTTCTTTGGTGGCGGCGGTGATGTAGTTGCCGTCTTGTAATCATGGTGAATTTAAAAAAGGAGTAAAACGGGAAAGATGTGATGGTTTAAAAAAAATAATATTTTGGTGCGGGCATGGAAAATCTTACGGATCGGGGAACCTAAAATCCCGGGTAAATTTTAATCCAGATTTCGATTGTCAAAGCTCCAAAAACCTAACTAGCTACAAATATTTAAAGACGCAGTTAAAAATTTTAAAATATTTTCTAGAAAAATGTTTCGGTTTAAAAATACTTAAAAATATTACGCCAAAATTTCAAAATGTTTCGTTCTTAAAATAAAAATTTTGATACATGTTATAAAACACAAGTTTAAACTTGCTATTTATTAATTATTTATAAGTATTTGGTAAAAGTACAAATTCAAAATTAAGTTTCCCGGAACATCCGTAAGAATTTTGATCCCTGGAAAACATGTTGATTTTTTTATTTATATTTTGTTACGGGAACACTGAATAGAAATAACAGCACACTTTTCTCCCGTCTTCGACACAAAGAACAAGTCATCACAGGGACTATCGAACGAAGCAGAAACCTGTGTATCTACGCAGAATCCTAAAACCAGGTAGAAAAAATCATTCGGCGTCTCCTTTCTTCTTTCCATCCACAAAGACTCCCAACAGATTTATCCACCTTTTCAAGTGCAATTGCACCCCTAATGCATTTCTAAAGGATATTCTCTCTCACAAAAAAAAATCTACAAGAGATCGAGATAATGATGTTCCTTTTTTTACTATGACGATTAGTAATGATACTACGAACGCCCGTAAAAATATGAGCGAGCCAGCACAAAAACTTAAAAAAAAACATAATCATGGTTCATTATACATGGACGAGAATGGAGAATAAAAAGCTTTTGTAGAAAATCTTCAAGTCAAGTCATGGTAATCATGGCAAATGCGACGTAATGGGGTTGCGTTAAGCATTCTGTAAAAAACGATAAGGAAAAAAAGGAGTAGAGAGAAGAGAGGCGACAGATGGAAAAGTATTCGAAATGCTTGTTCGCCTCACGACATGAAGCGATCAAGATTGGAGGAGAATCATGCTGGTTGTATGGCCATGTATGAGTTGGTCATAAGTTTTTTGAGAAATAAAATAAAAAAATATGAAAAGGTAGACGCAGAGAGGGTGATTCATGATTCATGATGATGTTAATTCTCAAAGCACACGGGTTTAGGATGGCTTGAACGTGTGTGTGTGCGTGCAGTGTTGTAACGTCAAATAAGGGGTCGTCCATCTATAACGTCACGTATTTTAGGGGGGGTTGGGGTCGTTCCAAAAAAAATTATTAATGGATGGGCTACTTAAATAACTGAGATTATGCGGGGGTGGGGGGAGTTGAATGTATTTGGTGTTTTGGTGACGTCATATATGAATGACCCCTTATTTTACCTGTATGATTTTTTTTCTTACGTTGCGTTGTTGTCGAGTAATTTTCATGAGGTTTCCTCTTTTCACAGCAATGTTGACACACGAAAAAGGTAGAGAGAAATAAAAAGCATTACAAGATGTGTAATGTCTCGTCTCACTAAAAGTCAATCCAAGCCAGTAGTGACTTGACTACACAACAGAATCCCAAAAGAAAACATGATCTTCATCCATCCCCTTCTTCTTCCTTCGTGTTTCCCTTGATCTTCAAAAGGAAGCAGAGAACCATGTCGCAATACCTATTTACCTGCGTATCTCTCTACACATTGATACTTTTGATACCTATCCATTCAATGGAAAGAAAAACCCCAAAAGAAAAACATCACACCAACCCATAAAAAAGAGCAATTCAGAAAGGGAGGAAGATGAAGAAAGGGGGAACCCTAAGAAATGGATTGTCGTTGAAGCATTTTTTTTTCTATAAAAAAAGTTGAGTAATATTGGTGGTTACTATGATAGTTACAAAACTGATCCAGATGGTTTGTATAGAAATTTTTCTGATATTTTGTAACGCTTTTCTAAAGAAAAGAAAATATTAAATGGGCAGACATCAGAAAACATTATGATTACATAACTGCTTACTTTTTTTCTCTTTTGAGAGAGAAGAGCACACGGGAAACTTTAGAAATGACAGGGCACCAGACCAGGTGAATAGCCCATGTTAAAATGTAGAGATCTGAATTGCATGCAATGAACTAGAAGAAGCCAAACCAAACCATAATCTTCTTTTTTTACTTTAGAGTTGCTACGGCAGCAGCTACTAACTTTTTTACTCTATCGTAAACTCACTACATGTATGTATTTCCCCTATTCCTAAAAATTCCGCCGGAGGCTCATTTCCCACGGTTTGTTGACCAGCAGCACTGGCAAGATTTTTTGATACGTTTGTTGGCTTTTCATTTAATAGCGTCTTCATCCTGCCTCTGTTCAGAATACTGACATGAGTTGAAAGTATATCCGTGAAAATACGAGAGAGATTCAATCCAGTATTCTGGCTTCCTATCTGTTCACATTACATAATACATAGACCTCTCGTGAGACTCAGGTAATATTCCTGATTAAAACGGAGTGCAACTACCCAACAATCAACCAGGTGTGTTCCTCTCCACATTGTTGAAATCGCAATAAAAATGCTGACAGTGGCAGCGCAACTTTTGCACACAGAAGCCCCGTCTGTTTCTCGGATAACTGGCTATATTACAATCAACACTACCTGTGTATATATCTGCATCATTTTGAGAATGTGATCTCCATAAATTTAGCACTTACGACAACATCGAGTAGTCCACTTATCCCATAAACTAAACATTAGTCTCCTCCTTCTTCTCCTCTCTCATCTTCCTACATTTTAAACTGCCGACTATTTTATAGCAAACGTTGTCTGCATGACAAGAAGAAATACAAATTTATTAGCAAACCGTTTTCTCTCTTCTGCTCTTCAGTTTAGTAAGAATTTTGTGCTCATTATGATAATTCTATGTGCATACAGTTGGGTGTTCAATGTGTAGCGCCAGACCAGTCCACTCTGTAGATTAAAAAAGTGCAGCAGATGAGCATCCTGTTGTCACCCTGCCTTCGACAAACAACTCATCTCCCAGCAAAACGTGAGCGTCTATGTGTACCAAGCGGTTATAAAAATTTGCAGACTTTTTTCACGCGAATGGTCTACAAATATCAGGTTTTCTCTTATCCTCACCCTGTTTATTTTAAAAGCATGACAAGAGATGCAGAAAAAGATGCCATCTTTATTCTTCATTGACCATCTCTCTGTCTCTAGCAAATAGTTTTGAAGAGGCACAGGTGTGTTTAGAGTGTATCGAAAATAAGTACTGTGCACACAACATAATTTATTGATACAAAATTTTGTTACCGGAATGCACTGAAAAAATATAAATATCATTTTAACATGAGCTGATAGTCTCCTCAAGTCTCCTCAACTTATTTACAGGTATAAAAAAAATAAATTGTATCAAGCGTCATAATTATCTCCGCTTCTCTTTACAGCTATTCTTCTTTTCCTTCCTCAATGAATTGTGTGTAGGAAGAAGAAGAAATTTTTGTAAAAAAAGCGATAGCGTAAAAAAGTATAAATAATCATCAGTAAAATCAGCCATGAGAAAATTGCTAAGAAAAATAAGAGTATAGTATCATCGTAACATGAATATTTTATCATAATGGACTATAATACATAATTATTTATGTCGACAAGAATATATATTTATTTTTCGACGGTGAAAAAAAGAGAAATGAGTTTTATTACGGCTTTTGTGTGAGTAGAGGAGTCGGCGAGTAAATATTGTGGAAAAAATGTGAACAGAATAATAGGCGGTTATAAAAACAGTTCCGTTACGGCTTCCGTTGCGAAAGAGTGAATGGAGTGCTTTTATTGTGAATCGGTTAATTAAATTGAGAAAATTTTGCTTTGGAACGTGTACGTATTTTTTTGAACTGTCTAAACTCAAATTTGCCGCAAAAAAGGAATGCTCGATGGTTTACCAGAAATGTGTGTGTTTTAAATAGAGAATTAATTTTAGAGCGTTCCGTAAAATATTTTGGAGGCAAATTTAAACTGAGATTGGTTCCAAGCTCATGTTTTGCTTTTCGGCCTTTGAATATTTTTCCAATAAAAGTTAATAGTCTATTTTTATTTGTTTTTTTCCCTCCCTCCAGGAAAATGTACTTCCATCAGCATCACCATCACCCGAAGAAAAAGAGACAAAGACTGAAGCCCTCCACCTCCATCACCACCCCTGCATGGAGTGAACAAGACAATTATTGTGAATCCCCTCCAAAAATGTGTAGAACAACGAGTGTTTTAGAGAAAAGGAGAATAAGAAAGGTGCTACATTTATTTCCTCCATTTTCCACGAGTTTCCTCCATCTTCCCCTCCTAGTGTTAATCATAGTGACAGTTGCAAGTGGATTCGTAATAATCAGTGATCAAGACGCCCCCCAGGGATGGATCTTATTCGATGCTCATGTTCCCCTAAATCAGGAAGAATCTGATCATCGTCAAAATAATCATCATAATGGATTCCATTACCAGTATCGGATCTCCCATCACAAAACTCAGCCGTGGGTCCATCGTCTCGTGAAAGTGGACAAGGAGGGACTCCTCCAATTGAGAAGGTCCATTTCCAACTGTGACTTGACCACTCCAGGGCTCTATCCCTCCACGTTTCTCGTCTACATTGATATCGTGGCGAGATACAAAAGAAAATCTGACTCGTCCAGTGATACCCTCCATTTGTGGAGGGAGGATGATCACGAGGAAGAGGAGGATGAGGATGGAGGGGGGATACGAAAACTAAGGAGGAGAGAAATTGGAGGTGACGGTCTCCCGGAACCTTCGAACTATGACTATATCTCATTTCCGGTTACAATCATTCTAAAGAGGTCGGATGAGTGTGGTGCGAGGGAAGATCTTTGGAGGGATGATGCCCTCTCCATAATTGACAACCAGAATGAGGTGGAGGCACATGTCGCCAGATCTGTGGACGATATTTATGTGAGCTTACCCCTCGACCAAGACAACAGGTGTCACCATACCAACGAGAAGATTGCGAATATCTTCAATTTCCTCCCGTCCAGCGTCCGAGCCCAGTGTGGCGTCAGGGGAGAAACCCTCCCAGGATCTGACCATACATTTGCCGTACAGCCGGGAACACTAGATTTGGTTTTGAGAAGAGACTGGTGTCTGTTCGATGCTTATCAAACGATAACCTTCGTTCTCAAACTGAACTGTTCCTCCAAAATTAATGGAGGATTTGGAGGGGATCTCCTCCCCGAGAAGGTTATGGCTTGGGATCAGAATGTCCACTTAATTCTTCACCAACCTGGAGGCGGTCTTGGAGGCGCCATGAATAATTTGGATCATCACCCAATCCACAGGATCCGCAGGGAGATGAGGAATCAAGCACCTTATTTCGATCAGCCTCTTTATATCGCCGCCGTTCCGGAGGAACAACCTGCAGGAATTACGGTGACAACTATTGCCGCCACAGATCCGGAAAATTCTCCACTGACCTATTCCATGACCAGTTTATTGGATGCGAGATCACAGCAGTTTTTTAGTTTGGATACGAAATCCGGGGTGGTCAGCACAACGAGTCGTTTAGATCGGGAGAAAATGGATGTCCATTATTTTCGGATTGTAGCGACCGATTCGGGAGTTCCGCCAAGAACGGGGACTGGCACGCTTCAGGTTCGTGGAAAAAAATATTTAAAAAAATTATTTACAGGCGACAAAAATTTAAGTTGATAATGGCCAACAAATTTTTGAATTTGCCGCGCGAAACAAAAATTCTCAAATTGTATTGATTTTAAGGCTGGTGGAGAGCATATGGTTAAAAAAATTGTGGCGGCAAATTCAAAAATTGGGAGGCCATTATCATTTTAGATTTTTATGGACAGTAAGTTTGAAAAATAATTAATTACCGTTTAGATCAATGTACTGGACACAAACGACCACGAGCCCCTATTCGAGCAAAGCCAATACTCCGTTTCAATCCGAGAAGGTCTCTCAGTCGGGTCCACAGTTTTATCCGTGCGTGCCACAGATCAGGACGCGGATAAAAACGGGGAATTATTTTACTCCATTCTGAACCCTCACGATATTGATGACACCTTCAGAATTGAGTCGAGTTCCGGGGTGATCAGCACAAAGCTTACTTTGGATCGAGAGAAAAGGGATGAGTACACTTTACTAGTTCAAGCCACAGATTTGGCGCAGAGTCAAGCGGAAAGGAAAACTGCGACGGCAACTGTGCGGATTGAGATTTTGGACGATAATGATAACTGTATGATGGCTTATCAGAGAAACTATTATTTTCAATTGAAAGCTTATCGACTGTCAAATAAATTTTGAGTTTTCCCGCATTTCAGATCCAAAATGGACTCAGCGCTCGTACAATGTTTCGGTCCCGGAGAACTTGGATGCGACCAATTATCCAGTGATCGCCACAGTCAGGTTGGTTGGCACACATTTTTTTTTAGAATTCCCGGTTTTTTTCTGAGAAGAAAATTTTGTGATAAAAATAATTAATTTGTTTTTTTTTAAATAAATAGTGCGACAGATGCAGACGAAGGAGTAAATGCAGCCCTCCGCTACTCCATAATTGGAGGCAATAATCAGAACCACTTTTCAATAGACAGTCTCACAGGAGAAGTGAGTCTTATCAAGACGCTGGATTATGAACAGAGTCGCAGTTTCCGGTTGAATATTAGGGCGATTGATAATGGGAACCCGACTCGGTCCAATAATACGCAGTTGGTGGTGAACGTGATTGATGAGAATGATAATGTAAGCTTATCTTTACACTTGTTTAACCGAAGGGTACAAAGTAGTTTATTAGCAAAAGAAAATCTAATCTTTTATTCCTCAAATTTTAAATTCGTTCCTAATTAATTTTTGTAGGCGCCCAAATTCTACTCACAAATCTTCCAAGAAACAGTCCAAGAAAATCTCCCAGTTTCCAGCTCCGTCCTCCGCATCCAAGCATTCGACCCTGATGATGGCCCCAACGCCAAAATATTTTATAGAATTAACGAAAAAGAAAACACGGAAAAGTTTCCTTTCGACATTGAAGCGGAAACGGGGTGGATCAAGACTGTGCGCGAGTTGGACAGGGAGGAACAGAGTCGGTATGACTTTGATGTGATCGCTGCCGACTCGGGAGACATCCCCTTGAGCTCTACGGCATCAGTGGTTATCACCATTCAGGACCTGAATGATAACGATCCACTCTTTTCACCGAAATTATACGAAGCCCAAGTCTCCGAAGAAGATTCTCCAGGCACCCCCGTCGTCACCGTAAAAGCCACAGATCCCGACGAAAACTCCCGGATAACCTATGAAATCACCGACGGCAACGTCCGCAGTCGATTCTCAATTTCCACCCAAAATGGCGTCGGTCTCATCACCATCGCCCAGCCCCTCGACTTCAAATCCGAAAGAAAATTCGTCCTCTCCGTCAAGGCTACCGACTCCGGGGGCCGCACAGATGTGGCCACAGTCTACGTCGATGTCGCTGACGCCAACACCTTCGCCCCTGTCTTCCAAAGCACTCCATATTCTGTAAAAATCTTCGAAGATGTTCCAATCGGGACTACGGTCCTTTCCGTGAACGCTGTCGACCAAGACTCTGGAGTAAACGCGCAAATCGTTTACACCCTCCTTGACGACGGGGATGGAGGGGGTGGGGGAGGGGAATCGGATAACTCTGCTTTCATGATTGATTCAAATTCTGGGGCGATCACCACCACAAAATTGTTGGACCGCGAGAAGGTGCCTGGGTATATCTTGACAGTGGTCGCCAGGGACCGGGGAATTCCTCCAATGTCGGATACCACAGATGTGGAGATAGTGGTCAATGATGTGAACGACCATGAGCCCGTGTTCGAGAAGGATTTTTATCAGGCGAAGGTCGACGAAGATGTTCCTGTGGGAACTAGTATTCTCCAAGTGCAGGCGACAGATGGCGACCAAGGGAAGAACTCCATTGTGCGCTACAGCTTCTCCACATTTTCCGATGGCGACGGCACCTTCACCGTTGACCCCGCTTCCGGTGTGGTCCGCACAGTGAAGCCCTTGGACAGGGAGCAAGTTTCAAGATATGACCTCATGGTACTCGCCACAGATCAAGGGAGTCCCCAACTCACAGGTCGCACGAATGTCACAATCACTGTCCTCGATAAGAACGACTCCCCGCCAATGTTTGAAAGCGATCGGATAAGATTCTTCATTCCTGAAAATTCTCCTCTGGGATCGACTGTTGGGAAATTGACTGCATGGGATCCAGATGAAGGGGTGAACGCTCAAGTTATCTATTCCATTGTGGGGGGCGTGGATGCAAATAGCTTCACTTTGGTGACGCACCCACAACCGCAGATTAATGGGCAGACGGGGGGAAGCGGAAGTGCGGATATTTTGACGAGGATTGAATTGGATTATGAGTCGTCAAGGAAGAAATATGATATTATTGTGAGGGCGGCGTCCCCTCCGTTGAGGAATGATGTGCATGTGGAGATTCATGTGACGGATGTGAACGATAACGTAAGAAAAATATTTTTTTTCGGGGGGGGGGGGGGAGGTGAGAGGGGAGGGGGAGGAAACTTTAATTAATTTTTTAAATTGGTTTTTTAATAGGCGCCCATGATCCAACCTCAGTTTTTCGTCACCCTGAACAACTACAAAGATCATTTCCCCGTGGGACCCATCGGTCGCGTTCCAGCTGTCGACGCTGACATTAGCGACAAGCTCCAGTACACAATTCTGAACGGAAATAAGGCGAACCTCGTGTATTTAAATGAGTCCACAGGAATGATCACACTTTCCCCCTATCTGGATACGAATGTGCCGCTCATGGCAAAAATGGATGTGCTCGTTTCAGGTAATTTTTGAGAACAACAAGCTTATATCCTATTTCTTTTGAAAATTACACCATCTTTTCTTCCGGTAAATAAAGTCTAAAGAGCCATTTCACCGGAAGAGAAAGGGGAGAAAGCAGAAAACGGTTATTGCTAATGGATAGTAAAAATCCAATTTGTTCTGGAGACCACCAAGCAATTTAAGATGCACGCACGACTTAAAACTTAATTTTTTACCTTTTTGTTCTTTTATGGCTTTGTAGACGGATTAAACGAGGCAAGATCGGAAATGATTCTTCAAACGCATTACATCACGGACGATCTCCTGTTCAACAGCGTTACCATCCAGCTCGCTGACATGAGCACGGAAGCTTTCCTCTCCCCCCTTTTCCAACATTTCCAACAGGCGGTCGCTCTCATTTTGAATTCACCCAAGGAAAATATTGTCATCTTTAGCGTGCAGGTAGGTATTTGGAGAAAGTCTCAACTTTCTCTTTTTTTATTTTTTTTGGGGTCCTTTGGGAATGCCAATTTAATTTTGTTTCTCTTTTTTCATCTTCCGCCCTCCCACGCGTACAGGAGGAGATTGAAGGCAGCCATGGGATTTTGAATGTGAGCTTGTCAGCGAGAAAGCCGAATACTTTGCAGGAGGAATACTTCAGTCCAGACTACATCAAAGAGAGGGTCTTTCTCAATCGAATCACCCTCTCAAAACTTGCCACTGTCCAAGTAAGTCAATATTTTTCGAGCACGTTCACACAATAATCGTAAGCAAAAGAGAGAAAATTGTGTCCAGTCTGGAGAAAGCTGGAGAAAATAAGATCACGCCATGTACACATCTCAATTTCCGGAGAAAGTCATAAAAGTCACATAAAAAATTCTCATTCTCTCTGGAGAACAGTCAATTATTTTCTGGGGGACAGACTTCCAGAAAATATCTCCGAAATTTGGAGTCATAGAAATTCTGGCGGGAATTTTTAAATATTTTTGTGATTTTTTTCCGAAGGTGCTGCCCTTCAGTGATGACCTCTGTTTGAGGGAGCCTTGCCTCAATTTTGAAGAATGTCTGGTCGTCCTCAAATTTCGAAATGTTTCCTCTTTCGTGACCACTGACACAATGCTCTTCCGCTCGGTTTACCCCTGGCAGACATTTGCATGTCGGTGCCCCCCGGGGTATACTGGTTTGAGGGAGCATTACCTTTGCGACGCAGAGATCAACCTGTGCTTCTCCTCGCCTTGCAGAAATGGAGGCACATGTCATCGAAGAGAACGCGGGTACTCGTGCGTCTGTCCCCCGGGCTTCACAGGCCCCTCTTGTGAGATTCAACTAGAACTGGATACGTGTCAACCAAATATTTGTGGAAGGGGGAGCACCTGTACCCCTCGGGTCCGAGGGGGATTTCTCTGTCAGAACTGTAGTCGGAATGAGTATGTGAACAGCTTGTGTGAATTGACGGCGAGGTCATTTTCTAGAGGCGCTTTTCTCACATTCCCCGGATTAAAGGATCGGTACAGGACTCATCTCAAGTTATCCTTTGCCACTCAGCAAAAGAATGGACTGCTTTTGTACAACGGGCGGTATAACGAGAGATTCGATTTTGTCGCTTTGGAAATTTTGAATTCGACGATAAGATTCAGTTTTTCGTTGGGATCGGCGAATATGACTTGGGTGGGGACCGGGAAAGCGATGTCAGATGGACTATGGCATACGGTGGAGGTCTCCTATTTTAATCAGGTAGGTAACCCCCCCTCCCCCTCCAAGTTTTCGGGGGTATCGCCCTCAAGAATACTGAAATTATTTTTTATAGCTTTTCGATTCCCATAAAAAATGTTATCTATTTTTTCCATAGACCGCTACCGTGAGTGTGGACGACTGCGACGTGATCATGTCCCTCGAAAATCCCGATGAGTTCCCCCCCTCCAAAAGTTGTGCGGGCCAGGGAACTCTTCAGCTCGAGCCGAGATGCAGCTCTTTGACGGAATCTTGCCAGAGATTTTTCGATTTAACTGGACCACTTTATATTGGCGGACTTCCGGTTCCCAATGGACCTATGCAGATTCAGACTCATGATTTTGTGGGGTGCATCAGGAACGTTTATATCAACCATAAATTTTTGGATCTTAACAAGTATAAAAAATATTCAAATTGAAAGAAAAATTCTGCATAAAAAATAATTTATGACTTGTCTGGCTTATCATTTTGCTTATCTTTGATTCTCTTCTTCCAGCTACGTGATGGAACATGGAACAACCTCAGGTTGCCCCGAGAAGAAAACATTTTGCGCTTCCCATCCCTGCAAAAACGGCGGCAAATGTTTCTCCGGCTGGGGCACTTATCAATGCCAGTGCCCAGACGGCTTCGGTCAAAAAGACTGTTCGGAAGACGCGAAACCTGTGTGGAACCTGAGGGATGAAAATAGTTATCTCGTTTTCATCCCCCAACTGCGCCCCATCCAGTTTCCATGGTATACGAGTCTCTCCATCAGGACCGTAAGGCCCACAGGGACCCTCCTCACAGTAAAATTGAGTTCCAATGAAACCATCAAGCTCACCCTGGACAACGGGTTGATCCACTATTTTTACGAAGACCAAAGCATCCCCGTCTCCCTCCCCCGCATTTCTGACGGCCACTGGCACAACATTGAAGCGAAATGGATGACTGCAGAGATTTGGTTCAGTTTGGACTACGGGCAGTTCGAAGCGACAGCGCCGTTTGAAGGAAAAGTGCAAAATTTGCATGTCAGCCAGGTCGTCGCAGGTCACCCTTCCTCGTCGATAACTGCTTGTGTGCAAGATGTGAGGGTGGGAAGTGCAAAAAATTATTTGAGGAAGTCGACCACCGAAAAGAATGTGAATGAAGGGTGCAGCTTGGCGACAGCCTGTGTGGGGGCGGTGTGCCCTCCGAGGTCTACTTGTGTGGAGGAAGGGGGACGCCACAAATGTCAATGTGACCCGGGCTATGTGGGGGTCCACTGTGTGCCAATTTGTGATTTGAAACCGTGCAAAAATAATGGCAGTTGTGTTCTCGACCTGACCGTTGGGGGGAGGGGGTATCAGTGCAAATGTGATGAGAGGTATTTTAGGGGGAGGAATTGCGAAAATAGGATGGAGCTCCAGTGCCCCACTACTTGGTGGGGGTGGCCGGTCTGTGGGCCGTGCAGTTGTCCGGCGGAGAAAAATTATAGTCCGGAGTGCAACAAAACGAATGGCCAGTGCAGATGTAAGGATTTCCATTATGAGAAGGAAGGGATCTGCAAAGACTGTCAGTGTTATGGGGTGGGAAGCTTATCGAAAAATTGTGACAGTCAGGGGCGCTGTCAGTGTAGGGCGGGGGTGCTGGGAAATCGGTGCGACACTTGTGGAAGCCCGTTTGCGGAAGTGACCCTGAATGGATGTGAGCTGGTGAGGGATGGATGTCCGAGAGCTTTTGAGAGTGACATCTGGTGGCAGAGGGCGAAATTTGGGACGACAAGTGTTCATGATTGTCCATCAGGATCGATTGGATTGGCCACCAGGGAATGTGAAGGGCCTGGGGGGTGGCAACAGTCGGATTTGTTTAATTGCACGTCAACAAGTTTTGTGTCGATTTTGAATATTGTGAACCAGTTGGACGCCAGGGATCTTCTGCTGAGTCCTTTACTGTCCACGAAGTTGGCGGGAGATTTGAATAAGGCGTTGAATGCAAGTACTGTAGGGGGATCGAGACTATATGGGAATGATATTTCGATTTCTCAGAGGCTTGTCAAGCACCTGATTAAACATGAAGTGAAGCAGAGGGGACTCAACTTGAGTCATCGGCAGGATAAGAATTTTATCAAGAATTTGATCACAGCAACGGGAAGGATTACTTCGAAGGAATATGCGGTCGAGTGGGGGAGGCTGAAGAGGATGTATGGCCAGGGGGCCGATGAGATTTTGAGGTTGATGGAGAAATATTTGGCGCATTTGGTGGATAACCAGGAGGACACTTATACGAAGCCTTTTGAGCTTATCACTTCAAATTTAGGTAAGAAAACTACCCCCACCCCCTTCAAAAAAATGTTCGCCCCTGCCCCCCCCCCCAAAAAATATATTTATAATTTATTTTTTTATTTTTCCAGTGATGGGCTTGGACACCGTGGAACTCACCTGGGACAACGACGGTCTCAAGAATTTCGAAGACCTCGTCATCCAATCGACCTATGACCTTTACGAAACGACGACCATCACAAAACGAGCAGTACGCTTTCCAAAATACGACAACGTTGTCATGGACCCCCGGCGCTACACTACAAACGCGAAGGTCATAATTCCCCTGGACATCTTGGGTCTTCATGACGAAAAGGACATGGCAGGAAACGCGGTGGTCGGCTACCTGGAATACTATTCACTTTGGGATGTGCTTCCAAAGCAGTTCAAGAACGATGTCGACCGAAGATTCAATTCCCAGCAGGTGGCAGCGCAGCCAATTGTCTCCCTGTCTGTTTTGCAGAGTCGCTTGGGTCTCGTCAGTGGCAAGCAAAAAAGTCCGATTCGCATAAAATTCGATATTTTTGGGAGATATATCGACTCTTCAAATCCACAATGTGTTATCTGGGATGATGGCAAATCTGAAGAGGTCCCTCAAACGACATCTGTCTCCCCCTTGGGGAAAATTGAGACAACTTCCGGTTCTTCAGCTGGGTG
Source organism: Willowsia buskii (assembly GCA_034700685.1). NCBI lineage: Eukaryota > Metazoa > Arthropoda > Collembola > Entomobryomorpha > Entomobryidae > Willowsia > Willowsia buskii. Next base: position 21,879 of record JAQIXW010000414.1, read on the forward strand.
GACCACGCGCCCTTGCCAGACCCAAGTGGAGGAAAATTATATCCCGAAAATGGGGAACGTGATGACAGTCAATTGCACATGCTGGCATCTCTCAACATTTGCAGTGCTCTTGGAAGACAGTGAAATCCAAGATGTTCCAAGACCATCGATTATTGAAGATATTGTGACCTATGTCGCCTTCTCGATGACCCTTCTCCTTATCTTCTTTGCTCTTGTTGGCCTAGGCCTTCTGAAGGGCCCTGTTCCTGCGACAATTACAAACACAATTCATAAGCACCTTCTGCTCTCGATTTTTGGAGCGGTCCTTTTCTACTTTGTGGCCATAAAATTGAGGCTCTATCTGGTTCAAAATGATGCCGCCTGCAGGGTCATCGCAATTGGGCTTCATGGCACTTGGCTCGCCACGTTTTCGTGGTTGCTCGGGTCAGCGATCCATTTGAGGAGGATGTTCACGGAGGTGAGGGACGTGAATCATGGCTCCGCCCTCTTTTATTTCGCGTTGGGATACGCGTTTCCCCTCTTGTGCGTCGCCTTGAGTTTGGGAGTGAGGGCGCATCATTATGGCAACAAGTTTTTGTAAGTGGAAAAATTATTATAATAATTAGTAGTTATAATTATTAATTATAATTAATTTTTGAATTTTCCCCCGCAGTTGCTGGCTATCCCTCTACGAAGGCATAGTTTGGGGCATGGTGGGACCAATTTTGATCTGTGTGATTTGCACACTCGCCACCTTCCTCGTCGCCGTAAGGGCCGCGTTTACCTTAAAAGACCAGGTGGTGGACTCGGGGAATATGAGGACCTTACTCTGGATGGATTTGACCCTTCTTCCAATCTGTGGAATGGTCTGGGCTCTTTGTCTTTTGGGGGCTAATGAGAGGAACCCAATTTGGCAGTATGCTATCGCCATTGCTGTCGCAGTTTTAGGGCTTTATGTCGCCCTCGGCTATTGCGTTTTGAACCAGAGGGTCAAGGAAAGTTTGTATATTCGCGCGGGGGGGTTGTTCAGGTCGAGGGAGAATGCGCAGCAACAAAATGTGTCGGTGAGTCGACAAGTCAAAATGTATTTTAAAATTTTAGCGCCATAAATTTTGAAAAGAAATATTAATTATGGGGCAATGTGATCTTTTTTGTAGCGCTCTGCACTCGCCTACCGAAACGAATTTGGTGGCACTTCCGGTCGAGATGACTTCCGAAGGGATATCTTCAGAGGGGTCCATTCCCTCGGGGTATCCACTGCTTCCACAACTAGTCGTTCCACAACCAAAACGTCAAGTAGTCCTTACAGAAGCGAGGGCTTTTATGGGTCAACTTTGCCTCATCTTCATCACAGAGGTAATGGCTCAGTTTTTTCTCGGGATTTTTAAATACTTTTCTTAAAATATCGAGATTTAAATGTGCAAAACGCCATTTAATTGAAATTTTACAAATTAAAAAAATTTATAACAGTAGATCGGGTGACATACCGTGGAAAAAGTTAGTTTGGCTCAAAAAAAAAAGTTTGAATGTTCGGGTCAAGGCCTGAAAGTTGTCAAGAAACTTTTTTTAACTGCCAGCTTTTAAAAGTGTAAAATGTTCAACTTGTTAACAATTTGAAATTAGGGTGCATTTTTACACGTGCATATTATTATTTTTTATATGGGTGGAGATTTTTACATGATGAATAATAGGTAGTATTTTTATGTGTATTTTTAATGTTACGTATTTACAGTTAGTACAGCAAAAGAAAGTAAAAGTACAAGTCATATAATAACTTTTTATTTGTCGACGTAACAAAATTAAGCAGCTAATTTTTTGATGTAAAAACGCTGCACAAACTAATCACAGGGTTATCCTTATCACTTCTCTCTATCCTGTCATTATTTTGTTGAGATGCATTCTGAAGTGCAGCAGTTTGTTCGAGAAAAAAAGGAGTAAAAATCATTTCATGGAACGATGCACCCCTTCTCCTCCTCTTGTTCACCCTTAAGCCCTTCTCATAAAAAAAGTATACAGCTATCGCTTCAAGTGAGGATGATGACTGTAAAATAAAACGCTGCTTACTTAAAGGTGGCAAGGCATAGCTGACGCCAAAGCCAGACCTCGTTTTTTAAAAGTCTTTTGTTGGCTGCAATTTGCAATTGTCATTTAGAACAAAATGCTTATTTCTATTAAGGTTGCAAGTTTTGGATTGTTGGAAATGGAAATGTAGAACAGGCAGGAAAAAAAGGGGTCGGATGAACTATGTGACAAAAAGAGAATCTTACATGGGGTCTTTCATGAATGATGGTTTTCTTAATTATGCAATTCAAATCGCTTAATTTTAATAACGCTATATCTCTTTTGCAGCACGAACTAAATATTATTGTAAAACAGATTAAATGGCGTTTAACTTTGTGATAATTAAAAATGTTTAAAATATTTTATTTTTGAAATAGGAGGCAAAGGTGGCGGAAGCTCTGTAGACTCCATTCGAAAATCGTATCCAAAGCGGTCAAGAAAGCGGTCGAATTCGGATGACGGCAGTTCAGATGGCGAGCACACTTTGGAGCTCGCCTCTTCTCATTCTTCGGATGAGGATGAAGCCACGCCGAAGGCGAAAATGAGATCTGCAACTTTAGGTGAGCAGCGCCATATTTTTTAATTCTTTGATAACTTTATTCACTAAACTGGAGTTAACTTTTAAGCTTTTTGGGATTTTTCTGGGCTAAAAAATAATCAATAATTAACAATATTTCTTGGGCTGTTTTTCTCTGGCTTTTTTGCAAATTATTCTAATGCTAAAAATAAAGGTGTAAGGCCAGGTGGCAAATATACTCTGGTGATGGATTCCCCTTCTGCTTATCCTCCCACGAGGATCAGCCCTCCTTCTTGTTGTGGGCATGTGAACAACCGGAAGTTGGTATCTGCTTCTTTGAGCACTCTGAACATGCCATCCGCTAAGCTTCCAGCGCTGCCGAGACTCTACTCGACAAATTGGACTCCAAATATTTACTCTCCACCTCCGCCTAATAATACTCGGGATTTTACAATGAGTCAGTTTCCTTCTCTTTTAACCAAAAAATAACAATTCAATTTTATGTAATATTTTTCTTTTAAATTTTCCCACTAATTTTTTTGCTCGTAGTAAATTAACCGCTTATTTTTAAAATGAAAATTAATATTAATTTTTGGAACGGGTGGGATGCTAATGGCTAATTTGGTGTGGTATTTTTTTGTACATTAAAAAACACACGCTTCTTTAGACTGTAAGCTGGCATCTGTCGGGGCGCCAAGTTCAGGCTCAGATAATGAAGCCTCCTCAATAAATAATTATAAATATCCAGTGACCGACGAGGAGTCGACCTACCATCCTGCTCAGCATTTGCAACATCATCAGCAGCAACAGAAGGAGCTCAACTCGAGGGAAAATCTGCACAATTTGGGTCACGGCTCTGCGGAGCAGCTCAAATACGAAGATAAGCTGCCCTTCATGTACCAAGGTAACCGCTAGAAATATAACTTTAAGTAGAGGAAATACATAGTTGACACTCAACAGGCGAAAGATGTGCGAGTCATTGTGCATGTGCCTGTCATCAAACAAAAAAATATATCGGGCATGCAAAATCTTCCCTACCCAACTTACCCCCATTCCGGGAAATTTATTTTCTCAATTTTTTTGGACAAAATTTCACAAATTTTAATAATCAATATATTTTGTTTGATTTCCGGGAAATGTCTTCGGTAACCGGAAGATTTTCCATGCCCGCAAAAAATATGAGCTTGAAAAATCCCATATTTTTAGCTCATTAAGTGACAACCCAACAAAGTATTTTACAATTTGCAGTGCATTCAAGTGCATCAAGAGAATTTGCCAAAAGTAAATACACTTCACTCAAAGAATACAAATAGCTCATGTGTGTCTATTTGTATTTGTATTTGCACAGAAAAAATATATATTTATCTTTCGTATCATTTTCCATTCTTCATGCTGAATTTAAATGGATGACAATGACAGCTAATGAGATGATACTTTGGGGGAATTCGGCCTCTACATTCTTCCGCGCTTAGACAATCAAACAAGCAAACTTTTAAAAAATATCGACTTAAAAATTTGAGAAAAAATTGGCACATGTCTTAACTTTCCATTTCATCTTGTCTGCGATAAAACTGGCGCCTATTGAGAAAGTGGATGAAAAATTAGATCGATTTTGATAATCGATGATAAGCGTCTAGACAAAATAATTTTACAACTTTTTATTCTAAATTTATTTTTTGACAGGTGGCAGCGACCAAGTGAACGATCTCAGCAGTTCCACCCCCGTCGCCCACCCCCTCTCATCCCCCGAGGGTCCCCATCCTCATCCACCCCATCACCGCCACCATTTCTCTACCTTCGGCGGTGGAGGAGATAACCTCCATCAACCCCTCCACTCCCACTACGGCTACACTGGAGGAATCGGGGGCGGCTTGAGACCACCCACGCTTCTCACAGAATCTCCAATCCCAACAGTTCATGAGCTTCCTAATGAAAGCTACAATTCAGAATCTGAGTGAGTACACATTTTATTTTTTTAAATGATAGCCATAATTACTACTCAACCGTAACTAATTTATTTATGACTGCGTATTCTATTTGTCATCTTCTACTAATCTGTCATCTTCTCTAATCTTCTCTCTTTTTCTTCTTCTTCCTACTCACGCTCTCCTCCCATCTCTAAGAAGCTTCCCATATTACGATGATGACGAGGTAACGAAAATTCTTTCGACAAAATTTCTACTCATCAATTTTTCTATTGTCATTTTTCTTCTCTTTAGAAAACCTACTTTTAACCGTGATTTCAGAATAAAGTTAAAAACGAGAGATTTTTCTTGTAATAAATTTTATTGACAACGTGACTCAAAAATCTTTGAGAAAAATTGCGTCAGTAGACTTCCGAACGATACCTCCAAAAACTCAATTCATTTAACCTTTTTCAAAAAAATATTTTAAAAAAAACGGGCATGCAAATTTTTCCCAAAATTTCCCGGAAAAATTTTTTCCCTCGTTTTCGATGGTATCGTTTTCAGAAGACTGGTCACCATAAGTGTTAAGATGCTTCTTCATTTTTCTGCGTCTTCCTATTAGTTTTTTTTTGAAATTTGATATTTCATTGTTTAAAAATCACTTAATATTTTTTTCTCAAAGGTGGAATATGAAGGGCAAAGCTGAACGTCATCATCATCCTCATCAGCAGCATCATCATCACGACGACGAGAATGACGAAGAAGAAATAATGGTGGACAGTGGCGGTTTCACAAATCCTGCGATGGAGCCATTGGAAGAGGAAGATGAGCAAATGTCTAGTCATCATCATCATCAGCATCCCCCTCATCCAAATTATCCTCCTCCTCCACCCCCTCAGCATTCACATCCCTTACATTCTCCTCAAAATCAAGCTTTTATAGAATCTCCTCCAGTTCCTGGAGGACCTCGTTCACCTCAGTCGCCAGTTTCACCCTCCGAGTCAGATATTTATGGTGGTTCAATCACATCCGGTGTTCTTGTGTAGTAATTTTTTTATGATTTTTTTTAAATTCTCTTTTAAGTAGAAACAGAACAAATTTTTATGATCTCTTTTACATCTTTGAGCGAAGCGGAAAAAATGGGTTTCTTGGCCCGCTCATCTTTTTTATATGTACTCATTTTACAAAAAACGCTTTGTGTGCACCCGTCCATGAGAAAAATATCTCTTGAGATTTGTTCAAGTCCAACTTTCAAACTAGCCGATTTTTTTTACGGAGAAGTGCTTGCAACTGTAGATTAAAGGACATTTCGATTTAGTGGCAATTAATTTTTTACGGGGGCGATTAATCTTTTTTTGGTGGCGATTAATCCATTTTTGGGGGCAATTAAAATATAAAACAATCAATTATGCGACTAAAATCATGTTCAAATTCCGGACTGGAAACTTCCGCACTTTTTTTTACTGCGTCATCAGTTCCCCTAAAAGATGATAAGTTTTAATGATGGTAAACCAATTAAAAATATTTTTATGACGTTTCTCGTGTAAAAGAATGTTCGCAATTTTTAAGGAAGTAACTCTAGAGACTGTATATTTTAATATTTTTATTACAACTTTTCTACTACTTTTTTGTAGTGAAATATGGCAGTAGACTAATGAAGACACAAACAATAAAGCGATTATAATAATCTGAGCGTCGTCTTTTTTTTCTCTGGACTGCTATATATTTTTAAGCAGCTTTTTGGCATAAAAACTAATTGTTGTTTTTTTCTGAGTATAATAGCGAGAAACAATAAGGAATCATGTTTTAGTCATAATTTTTAAGCGTGTAGGCTTAAAATACTATTAGCATGGTAATTGTCTATGGGATACGTCCATTTCTACTGTGAAGCGTAATTTGTTTGATGCGTAATGCGTATTTACAAAATGTATGATGCGTTCAGTAGCTAAATGTTTGTGACATTCCTAAACATAATGGAAATATTAATGAATTTTATATGTAGTTTATACAGTTAAGAATATAATATTGTCAAAAAACAATAGGATTATATGTACGCTAGATAAATTTCGACGCCCGCGGATATTTTAGTAAAATATTTTATTTAAATGCTAACAATTGTTCCTAAGTTTTTGTAAAGATGTAAACAAAATATAAATCATAGGTAATTTAATCAATCAAATTTTATAAGACTCAGAAATAAAACTTATAAATTTTAAGAAATATTTGTTGTTTTGTGATTTAAAATTATTTGCATATTGTTTTAAATGGTGTTTAGGCCTGTCATACAGTTAAAAAGTGAAGGAAGCGGTAAAGGTCAATAGCTGGAGGCGTTACATATATTGCGTCATCTCATATAATAACATATTAGTCATCTTTTAAGTGTCAAGTATATATTTTATAGTATTTTTAGATTGAGTGCGATTTGAACCCCATGACATATGCAAAAACTATAGGTGTCATCGTTTCATCTGATGTCAAATTGAGGCTAGGAAAGTGTTTGCCTATTTTCGAACGGCGTCTAGCTATGTTTTAAAGAAAAATTCGTTTTTAGATAGATACCATCCACACAAAATTCTAGACACAATTTCTCTTTCCTACTCCATAATAAACAAAATTACAATTAATTCAACTAATTACAACATATATAAACCCAAATATATACTTAAACGTTATGTGTTATCCGTAATAACCCGGTTGACAAAAAAGAGAGAACATATTAAAATCTGTTTCTACAAACCGTACCTACTCTATATGCACGTGCGCTCTTTAAAACAGTAAATATTTGCAGCAGAAAATGAGCACATTTATGCATTCGTCGAAAGTGCACTAACCAAAAAGCTGCCACTTTTCGAAGAAAGGAAAAGTGGATTATGTCAGGTTACATTGCGAAATCCAAAGTGCATCTAACAACTAGTAAGAGCACGCGTAATAGATAATCATAACTTTGTTCACCACTTTGCATCCACCCACCCACTTATAGAGAGCGGATATCATACATTTGAATGCGCGAATCTTCACCAAAAATACTTGAGACAATCTCTGGGGTTTTTTGTTCGTGCTCAAGATGCATGCATAATAGCCAGCTATAAAGGAATCTTAATGGATATTTTGGTAGAATGCCGACAACGACGATAACTTTTTGGTACACAATGTTTTAAGCTTAAACTCTGGATCATAATTTTTTTTACACAAATCGACTCCAAATTTCTGTGCTAACACGAGTATAGAATAAAATATTATGAAAAAAATTGTTCTTAATGGCGATAGGATGAATTTGCACAGAAATGTTTAGCAAAAATGAAGAAGGAAGTGGTGGCATGGCGCTTAAATCTCTCAATCGTCATTACACACCATAATTTTTGCCACTACTTTGTTGTCGATCATTTTGCTCATCATTATTGTGTGTCTTTTGGGTAGCTATTGAGGATTTTTATTGAGAAGGAATTTATTCACCCTTGAAACCGAGTCGACTCATTATCCCTTTAAAAAAATAATATATATTTTTAAGTAGAAAACGTGTAGACCATATAATATCGTTATTATTGCTCATGGCGGATGCAATATTTTTGTAATTTTCATGCAAAAAATTATAGATAGAATTTTTTTGCGAGTTAAGTCTCTCTTTTTAAAACTGCGATCACGATTTTTGCAGAGATATTTTTTGAGTGGGGTATAAAGCTTCCTGGTTTGTAGGCTTGCATATAGATTTGTTCTAAGTTGAAATTAATTTGATGCTTTTGTCTGGAGAATTTTGAAATGATGAATAATCTTTTGGAGTTTTTCTCTGGAGAATGTGGTATGGAATTTGAATGATGATTTGGACAAGGAAATCATTAGATAAATAAAGTAATTTGTCAGAAGACTCATGAGGAATTAATGAGAGTGAAATATGAGAAGAATGCAAAATTGTATGTTTTAGGTGGACAATAATAGCTGATTAAATAAGACGATCAATTATTATTGATATTGCGACACGTGTCGTGTGAACAAGATTTGCTTACGTAATACCAGAAATAAGAAGATCATCGGTTTTTGTCCAGGAATTTTGGTGAGACATCGGGGGCGTATCGAATGGAATTGCACGATTTTTGAGGCAAATAAGAAATTAGGTTGATTTTTAAAAGTTGTAATGGTTAAATGCCATCAAGAAGAAAATTTTATGTTTGATGTATTAAAATTTGAAGATATTTCACAATGAAGAAATTTAGTGTTGCAAATTTAAGTTTAGATGGTTGAAAAGTAGTTACGAGTAAGCTTGCTTGTAACAGACTTATTGACACTAGTCGTGATTCTCAGCTTACAAAAAGTGAATCTAAAGCAATTAGCGAGAAGATGGTTGTATTGTGTTGATGCTGTGATGTATGACAAGGTGTAAAAATTGTGGGACACGACAAGACAACACGTCAATTACAAGAGAGAAGAAAGACTTTCTTGGAAAAGCCCCGTGAATTATTTGAAGTGAAAAAGATTCTGAACGTTTTTGGAGACAAATTTACAAGCTCACGATACCATGACAGGTGATATGACGCTCGTTATATCAAACTAAATATCGTCACTGCCACACCATATCGATCGTTTGTATTGGTTGCAAATTTCTGGTAAAAAATATGCTGCCATGTACCAGATCAGCCTTATGTCTTGGAAGAAAAGGTAGAAAATATTGAAGACATTTTCTCTCCATAATTTTAAAAATATTGTGAGGATTTGTAGACGAAAATGTTCCTAACTAGAAAAAAAAATTTGGTCAACAAAACGCCATTTAAAAGTTATGCAAACCTAGGCTAATTTGTGATTACAGCAGATGAGTCAGACTGTTGATCTGGTGCAAACTATTCAATCATTAGTGCAGAAAGTTTGATCACACAAGTGATAATCGCGTATGAAAATTTATGTTTTTTTTTTACATTTTCCAGTTCAGCAACATCATCTGCCTGTTATTCAATATTTCTCTAGGATTTCCCTACATTTACGCAGAAATTGTATTCACGTGTGCGCCATGGGCGATTAATTTTCAATTTAGAATAAGCACTGAGCTTTTGCGTTTCCAGCCAAGTTGAAAGGACATTGACTTGGCCGGACCTTAAAAAATACTTGCGTAGATGGGAAAACATCCAAGTTTCATTTTTGAATAAAAAAATCTTTCTTTCGTCCTCACGAGAGAATTTTGACACGAGGCATTTAAATTTGTTGCTCGAAATACCAAAATGAGTCATTTTCTAGGGATACTGATACTGGACAAGTCGCTTTGAGAAAATCTGTGCGATTTTTTAAACTGTACAATTATAACACCTTTCGGTTTGTATCTTTAATCTTTCTGGTTTATTATTACGCATAGGTAATATAGGAGTGTAGACCAAACATTGAATTTTTATAAAAATGTTTACATTTTTTATTCTTTACCCCTACACTATTCTGAAAAACCCCCTAAAAATTCTCATATAGCCGAAAATCACAGGGTTTATAGAGCTTTTCAAGGCGAGTC
>JAQIXW010000415.1:0-31734 GCA_034700685.1 Willowsia buskii
AGTCAGTACGAGTAAGCAGGTGAAATAAAGTAATATTCTAATCACATCATCGTCGCCATCATCAGAATGGAATAAAATATTATGCGTGTGAGCAGAGCCGCTTCAAAACCACCACTTTCATGATGACTTCTCCTGGTTCTCTGACAAAAGGCAAATGATATATTAAGACAGTGTCATTACTGTATTAGAAGTCGTTTGTATGTAGTCAAACAACTACTTTATTATTAAAAGCATGAAGAATAAATTGAGCATTGACTTCTCTTCTTCACAGAGTTAACTGTTGACTTTGGGTTGGGTGTTGGGCTGATGAGACCAGTTTACGGTTCGCATATGTCGCAGTAATAATAAACAACAAATGTTGTAAACTTAATGTGGATAGGTAGGTGGATAAAAAACAATACTTTTTTTTACATATTATATCAGCATGGCTTATAATAGATACTTATATACAAATCATGTGTATACATCCTAGGGTTAGACTTGAGTTTTGAGTGAGACCAGTCAAAGTCGTCATCATAATATCATCATCATATACAAACCAGACTGGCAGACGGTCTTCACCTAAACGTAACGATATTATGAAAGCATAATTAACCAACACGCTGGCCTTCCTTCCAACAAAGTTGAAACTTCTTGATAGTCAGTCAGTAGTACAGGACTCTTTCTACTTATAGCTCGTTTATCTTTGGGAGAATCATTATCATCAAATTTAGCATTTCACTCTTTACATTACGAGTTCACCTTTTTCCACCATCACGTAATAAATAAAATGTATTCATTTCGCCTGCCATCATGAATTTTTCACCTTCTGAGCTTATTAAAAATCCAACAAAGATTTACCAAGCAGCTTTTACTGAGACACATTAAGGAGAGTATCATTTTTTGGTTCTCACAGGACAAGTTATTAGGTGGAGTAGGTAAGTATATTAAGTAAGTAGGCATAGGTATTATGATACACGCTATGCATTCGGTCTGGATAACATGAGAAGAAGGCCGGAAGTTCGTCATTTCTTTTGGGCGAAGCGGCAATATGACTCAAAAAGCATTAAAATCCTACGAGATTTCCTTTGCAACAACGGCTAGTAAATTATAAAATGTAGAATGTAAAATTCAGCTCAAGGTAAAGAAGTGTGGTGGTAACCTCCTCATACAAGTTTTCATTCCAGGAGGTTCAAAGTTACTTTTCATTTGATGCAAAGTTGAACGGTTAAACTTTTTACCTATTCTTACCTTGAAAGTTCTTACCACGGTTGTGTGGCACGTGAAGTATTACATTTGCTGCGCATAAAAAATATTGTTTAATTTCTTAATACCTGATCTGCCGCTGCATGTTTTTGTATTTGTTGTATGTAATAAACCTAAATAATTTGATAAATCTAGCAACAACAAGAAACTAGCCGTTTGTCGTTACTTTTATAAGACGATTATATGGATTTTCCACATGATGTGACAGAGGGACGGATCTATCTTTGCATGTTTACAGAAATAAACCTACCACGTCGAGCACGACTCAGCCTTCATGAATGAATGTACCTTTTGAGGATTTATTGTACTCCTGCCTGGAGGAGCGCAAGTTGTAAAAGTTGAGCCTGCCAGAAGCACAAGTGGCACGCATCACCACTATGATGTCCTACTTTACAGGTTTTATACAATGTCTAATGTAGAAGGTGATAGGATTGCATATAGCAATAAGCCAATGTACACAAAATCTGCTAACCTGCTGCCAGAGCAGGGATGGAGATGGAGGTAATGTGATGATGCAGATTTTTGGTAGGCTTGTGCAACAGGTGGTGATTGGCGATGATGGTTTAAGAGAAGATCTCAGACTGAATGAGTTCTTTTTGCTGAAGCTGCCAGCAAGATTCAAAATATGTTGTAAAATGTGTTATCTGCAATCATATCATCTTTTAAAAGAAAGTACGAAAGTGCACTTGATGATAATAATTGCAAGCGACTTTTTGTCTCTTTTCAATTCATCTGAGCACGCACTACAACTACAACAATGAGAGAAGCTGACATCCACAACAGTAGCATAGCATATTTGTGAAGACGATGATGTAGATGACAATAAAAAGATAAAGTTGCTGATGGCCATGAACTACACAAGAAGAGAAAGAGAAGCAGATTGCGACTGACAACAACAAGTGTACTTAATACTTGCACATCCCTGACGTTAAATACGGCTTGACAAGGAGGGAAGAAGAAACAAGGTAAAATGTCGTTAAATGTCGTATAATATGTCGCACGCTCTGTCCTCCTAGCTTTTTTGGCTTTAGTGACTCTCTCCAATTTCTATTCTGCTTTACGATTTTATGGCAAACTACATACTACTGCATGCATCAATTAGGCTTTTCGGCCATGTTTATCAATGTTATATCTGCATATAAAGTTTTGGTTGGGTGTAAATCAAAATTAAAATTTTTGGCAATGAAAATGCTGGTACGTTGATGACGTTCGTGGCATGGTGGCGGTGAATAAACACTTTTACCCTAGATTTTAAAAAGAAGACTAGTCTCAGACATCGCATGGCTAACACTAATTGCATATACGCAGTATTAACATTGAAATTTCGATTACGGTTACACTACATGCATTAAAATTGCTCTTCGGTAGCATTTTATAGAAACAGAGCCAACAGCTGTCATGTCATTTTGCCTAAATGAAAACGTAATGCATATAGATAAGGCAAAGAGCAATTAAATTGCATGCCACTCACATCGCAGCAGCGTCGACAATGGCGGTAGCAGCAGTCGAGTTTGTTTTAATCTATATGAATGTACAGTAACACAGAAGCATATAGAAAAAGCAATAAAAATGCAATACATTTTGAATATATCTAAAGAAATATAGAAAAAGGCCCTTTTAACCCTTTCTTTTTCGAGACAACCACTAACTACCCTTCCTTTTTCTTTTTACCAATTTGTTACACAAACAAGCGTGCGTGCTTGTATATAGATTTTGCGAATGCAAAGATGACTCATATTATATTTGTACTTCAAGATCATATCACATCCGTATGTTATGACGGTATTCGTATCAATAATTATGCTCAATTTTGTTTCAAATCAATTACTGACTCTTCCAACCTCCGTATTGGGCAAACAGCTTTGTAGTGAGCTACTGTTGTTTAGCAGATCCAATCTAATTCATTAATAAGCTACAACAACGTACAGAAAAAAAGATGAAAAATGCTGATAAATTGAGAAAAAATACTTGTATTAATAATTGATGCTGTTCATTTTCTTGTTGTTATTACGGGACATGTATAGGTTAATTGGATTCGATTATTTACAAAACAGAAAAAAAGCCAACTGCAGTAACAAGTAACAATGTCTGTTTGTAGTATTGTCAGTCAAAAGTTCTGACTTGACGATTACATTATTATTTTAAAAAGGAAGTTTTCAGGCAGTTTACATTTCTCTCTTTTTTTTCTTTTCATGACTGAAAGAAGAGTTAGAGTTGAGTAAATATTTTTAATTATTTTTTTCTGTATTTTTTGCTCTATTTGTATTGTTGACTGACTACTGGTCTGTTGATGATGAACGATGAGTGAATGAAAACATATCTTACATCAGTAATGCAACACAGTTTTTTAGCGGAATGAGAGAAGGATATATTACGCTCTTGAGATTGTAGTGCACTGTGTCAGGAAGTCTGTGTGGATGTGACAGAGAGCTTGAATGATCAACTTGTTCTTTTTTCTACTCGTCTTCTATACCTGTTCTTATCCAATAATAGTAATAGTAGTAATTATAGATAACCAGCATAATAATACAGAAAACAAAGCATCACGCCACACCACCACAAGAATAATAAACTTTCATCCTATTAGCTCAGGTTTAAACTTTGCTAATAGAAAGAATACTTTATAAGATGACAACACAGCTAATAACAATAACTCTCCTGTAAAGAATGAATTAGTGCTAAATACGCAGGCAAATAAAAATGCTCTGAAGAATAGTCAAGTCAAAGCCAGCATTAATCCAAGTTTGAATGATCAGGCATAGGTATATTTACATGCACAAATGTACCACAATTTATACATGTGTCGGTAATCGTAATAATAATATGTTCTTAGAGAGGCCCCAGGTCATTCAAGAAAACTGACAAGTTCAAGTGTACGCAGCGAAACTACAAAGCTGTTATTGTAAGCATTGTGCCTATGAGCACGCATGCTTTAACGTTGCTCTGCCGCCTGTGGTACAGGTGCATTTTACGATAATAGATTTAAATGTGCAATATGCATTCTTCATAAATAATATAAACTGCAAATAGAAGAACGACAGAGTCGACAGACAGGACGTATTAATATTTCCCCTTTGCTCGTAATTTTTTATAGTTATTAGTATTCAGTCAACAGCAGTCAGCGAGCAGTAGTGAGCAGTAGTAGTGTGTAGTAGATAAAGCGAAGATGAAAAGAAAAATAATGTGATTTGTAACAATAAAGTTTCGATAACGGACTTGTTCTCTGCTTCGTTTTTGCTCCTCTTTTTTTATCAATTTGCTAAACCAAGTCTTAATACATTATAAAAATGTTTATGCCAGGTAATATAACATTTAGTTTAAGTAGCATAATCAAAAAGATGAGAAAAAATGTAGTAAAAACATAAGTGTGCAACCGGTTGGTAAGGGTTAAGAAGTAGCGTCATAATAAATTGAATGGAAATGACTTGGTCAAACTAATAAAACGCTCACTTAGTTCTTTATAAATGGATTTGCTAAAAGGACGTAGGTATTCAAATAAAATGTGAATGAATGCGTTTTTCCTTGAGTGCCTTTAAAGTTTGAATAATTAATATCGTGTAACTGAAAACCATTTGAAATATGTAATCAGCCAACAAATTTGTTAGCATTTAGAAAAACATGAGAAGAATTTGGAATGTTTTTGTGAGAAAAAATTACTTTTTTGCTTTTTATTATTTTTGAGCACAACAGTTTTATTGTGTTTTTCTGGTAATGACCATTGATGATCATGATGAAAACTTTGTAGATTACTTGGAATTGGAGAAAAACAAGATGCAAAACCAGTTAATTTACCAACTTTATCTTATGACGCTGATCAAGGATATAACGTGTAATCTGGTTGGTCCCATCACTCCAAAAATGACAGTTTTGGGCCTTGATTTTGGCTTCCTCTTATTCTTTACTGCGACATTAACGCATCGTTTCTCTGTCTGCGCCTGTTTACCTCGTTCGTATCAAATTTCACAAAAAAAAACGATGAGACATTTTTTTGCCAAAAATTTACTACCATGTTGTTTTTCTATTACTTACTTTTCATGTAAATGAGTGTAATGAAAAGGAGCCTTAAAGGAATAAAGCTACATGATACATATTTTGGCCACTCACTTTTCATAAATCACATAAAAATGTGCCTCTTCGTGTTGAAATATAAGGAAAGAGGAAGGTAATGACGGCAGCAACGATGAGAATAGTTGGTGAAATGTTTGTATGAATGAACATGAATGAATGACACGATTCGAGCAGTAAGTTACAAAAGGTCATGGTTTTGAGGCGAAAGGAGAAGTCTCATTATCAAATAAATACCGTATCATCACAGAATATATACGCAAACATTAATATAAGCATGCCTGATTAGCATAGTATATCTTGAAAAAATATAACATTTTATAAACGCCTCATAAAGGTGTCACACTGAAGAAAATATTTAACCGGGTCAGCATGCAACCAAATAGGAATGAGAGTGAGAGATAGATAGGGATAAGTATTTCCTTAAGTAGGAATTGCACGCATAAACAAAGCAGATTACTTTCTTTCTCTTTTTTCATTTGCGTTCTTAGTCAGACCTACGCTGCGTTGGTGCGACATGAGTTGCAACTGACTTTGATACACTGAGCTGGGATAAAACTCTGACTCTCGAGGATAACAGCACAGAGTATCGCAACACAAGACAAAGATGGTCGATGAGATGGATCTCTCATTTTAATAAATCACCTAGAATTGCAAGAAAACACATTAACATAGAAAAAGTTATGATGCACTTGCTAAATTCTACACATAGGTTTATAGTGTAGAATCGCAAACACTATTAAGCGTAGGCAACTACAGTACACTTTTTCGAGTGAGAATCCATCTTCTCCACAAGTGCCATGAAGACGATCATGATCGCTTTGATCGTCATGATCATGAGGCATCTCTGATGATACCACACCAAAAACAACACCGTTTTTCTAATTCTTTTTCGCCTTTGTGTACACAAAACTATGCAGCTCAATAGCCTTTTCCTTTTTTCCTCCACGACGATAACTACTCCACCAGTTCAGGCCACGATTGCATGCAAACATTTTATTTCCCTTCTGGCAAAGTATCATGGTTTTTTGAGCATAGTAAATCGTATCTGATTTCACTTCTCCCTCTCTATCTTCTTTAAGGCATTGCGTGAGCTTGCGTTTTCACTACGCTCCTTTCAGAAGCAGACACTCAGACTGACATATTGTGACTGTGTTTTGTTATTAGAAAAAGATGGAAAGATGACCCGGTTTGATGATCCTGTTGCTGATGATGAGGATGAGAAAAAGATGATCAAGATGATGGGTTTGGCTCCTTCAAGGCTCTTTTCCATTTTCTATCGATAATGTAGGATAGAGTCATATATACTATCTGCATTCATATATCTCAAGAGTCAATTGCAAGAGCAGACCTTAACACTTTTTCCTGACCCCAGTCAAGAAGTCTAATCATCTGTAAAATGGTGTGGTGCACTCCATGTGTACACGAATGATAATAATGTTTTGAAGCAACTGTGAAAAACATTAGTTTATAGAGACATCCAAAAACGATGATACACCGTACAAAAAGTTTTACATACGTACAACGACCGTTTGAACTCTGCTCAAATGGGTTCACCGTCAACAATAACTAACCATAACCATTTTACTTTTTCTCTGAAAGTAAACCCTATCAACACAACATAATGCTCCGTCGTCATAATTATCATCAAGTTGTATGTATCATTTTTTTTCTATGCACCTGCTAGCTTCCCCTTTCCTTAGCTCACCACCATACATCCCCCAAAAAGACTTTTGTTTACAAAAAACCTGAATCCCTCCGAAAACCAAACCACTAGAATAATATTACTTTTTCCCCTCTGCTATATTTTGAATTTCAATGGCTTCATTTTGTTTATAAATCGGGGTCTCTACTATTATTCATTTTTAGGCCAGTAAAGTCAACAGAAAAAGACCATTATATGTTTGCTGTTGCGCTGTTTCTTCTTTTTAGGCGTGCTCACTATCATCTACCATGGACGGCGGAAAACGCAACCCATGTCATGCAGGAAACTGTACCCCAAAAAGTCAAGATTGACTCAGGTTTTTTGAGCGTTTTAAAATAATGAAAGAAAATATAAAATATAGAAAGAAGGGTGTAAAATGTTATAAGTCTATCAGTATGAGTGCAGGGTAAGAAACAAAAGTAAGCTCAAGTTTATTTTCCGGCAGCAGGTTCTGCTGGTGATCCCTGCTCGTCTATGTCCATTTATTATCACAGCATCACCGTCTCAAAACAGTAGTCATTGACAGTCGTTCCCTCTGCCCAGCCAACGAAACCACTGATGCAGAACAAGTACAAGGTAGCAAGAGGGGAACCCTCTTCATTATCATCATCAACAATAACAACAAAACAGTCGTCATCACAGTTAGCCAGTAGCATATCCTCTTTTCTTTCGTCGTCGATATCATTACCTTACACTTATTCTGTCTATATGAAAATCCTCTACTTCCCTTTCTCTTCGAGCTGTTACTAGCCCATGTCCTTCAGAGAGATTGAAGTTTGTCAGCAAGCTAATTTTGAACTTGTGTTTAATCATCACATCTATTTTTGTACCCATATAAAAGCATCCTTTTTTATCAGTTGTGCATTTAGCTGTCCGCAGTAATGACTCTACATTAGCTATCAACGAACAAATATTATACACATCTGAATGTTGTATGTATAGACGAAAGATATATAATAGGAAATGACTTGGCCATACATTGCTAATCGACATTTCCCTGCTACTTCCATTTAACTCCCCAGCTAGCTCATTTTAAAGTACTCGCACCTGCTTTTATTTTCAGTGTTTGGTTAGTATCTAATTTTTTTCATAAAATTTGATTTGCACTGTGCACATTATCATTTATGTACGTGATATATTCTTAAATTCGTGATACTTCATAAAAGTACTTTTTAATTGATAAGAAGACGACGTGTCACTAATCTGTTTTGAAGTTTTTGCATTGATATTTCTGAAAATTTGCTCTTACACATGTACTATATTTTCTTTCTCCAAGTTCAATATAATATCTGCATATTTGTTTGCGTGTAATTCACTTGGATATTTTCATAGTAGTATGTAGGTCTTTGTGTCTCGTAATAACGAGTATCAATATCTTCTACCGTTTGAAATTATGGCCTACGGACAAACTAAAGAAACAATTAAAATATGAAATTAAATAATCATTCCTACATGCAGCATCATCAAAAACTGCGATTTCACTATCTGCAAAAACAAAATGGTGCGACGACAAGCCGACCATTACACTGTTGCATCATCGACCAAAAGCACCATCATCATGTCACACCATCATAGCAGAGCTTTTACATTGCTATTATACAACATCAAAAATTACTATCCTTTTTAGTCTGCATAAAATAAAAACCAAAAGTGTCCAAGCATCACATCACTATCATGTTCAAAACAAAAAAGGGTTTGAATGCATGTACAAAAACGCTTTCTTCGTCTCAAATGAAATGAAAAATGATTTTGCACTGAAGCGGGTCCTTCTTTTTACTAAACTGCATAATAATATAATAATAAAATACACGAATTTTGCACTATCATCATTACAAAATTATCGCCATGTCAGAGGCAGACAGTGCCACGAAACGTTGCAATGAAAATCATACTATCACACGCGATATTTAACATCTCCCCGTATCTCCACATATCACCATCTCATATTATCACACACTTCATTTCATGTGCTCATCCTATTACCAATACTATAATTTTAAATTTTTAAAGCAATCTTCCTCCTCATCTTATATGATAAAAGCCCATTTATGCTGACAGTAGGGTTGTGCTACCTGCCTCCTGTGACTAGCTAAACGCTTGGTTGATTAGATTGCTGCTGCAATACTTTGTTGTAACCCGTACCAGCATTATAACATCAAAATTCTATCAAGATGATGATCATGAATACGGCAAATATTATGAATATGTATATATACTTCTGTATTCAGCAGAAAGGATTTCAGAGAATTTTACATATGAATTACCCAAACTTTGCACGATACTAAATATCGTCTTTTCATTAGGATGAAATTAAAGTTTTAAAACGAGAAAGAAAAGATTATGCATGCAAGTAAAGTTAAACTTGGTTAAGTTGAAGGAGAAATGAAAATCCTTTTAATAAAAATTAATATCCTGCCGGTACGCTGTGCTGAGAATTTGCTGCCTGCCGCCGAAGGGATTATTATAGAAAGATTTGTTGATGATGATGATATGACGAATAGGTGAATAGAGTATGATTTTTTGCCTTATAGTGATGTAATAAAAGTACTGGCGGTGATTGTAGTGATGATGAGGACGATGAAAAGAAAGACGATCCGAAGATGCAACAATGTACTCAACTGCTTGCTCATCACTATCACACGGTGTAACAATATGATAATGACTATTAAGCTGGTACTGATGATGATGATGATGATGAGTATCATATCGTCTCTCTCACAGAGTTCCTTTTGTACATGCACAGCAGCAGCATTCTACTTACAGCCCTTTTTCGCCTGAAACGATTGAATCCGACTTTGAACTCCCTATTCAAAAATTCATCGCATCTCTCGCTGCCTTCGTCTCTCTCATCTGAACCATTAATATTAGTGTTATTATGTATTCTTTTTGTTCAGTAGGTGCCTCACCAGCAAAGTCTTTTCATTGTTGACCAGTACATAGGAAATGTCTATACGTTGTTGGAGGGTTCTCTTAATGATTCATTCCATAATATGCAATTACCAGAAAGAATGAAGATAAAATAGGATTAGAGGAGAATGCCTCCACCTATTACCTAGCATCAAGAGAATTGTGAGCAGAATTCCCAATGGGATCCATTTAGGCCTTCTTGATATGAAGGTATGTATGGTACTAAGCCAAGGCTCAGACCAAAACCATCTTGATGAGTGACTACTTCCAGCCAAAGTTTCTGATTCATCGCATAGGTAATGTAGCGAAATGTATTCCCTTTAGATATGAATCTATAGCCATGCATCATTTACAATTTTACATACATTCACAATGTATTATGATGGCGTACTGCAAACCGTAATAATTCATTTAATAAAAATTGACCTTAGGCGATAACTTTATGAAGGCACATTAGATTGCTTTTAGTTAAACCACGCAAGAAGATGGGCTGAGTTGTAGGTATGCAGTATTAATAGGCGTATAAGTGCATATAGGCAATATTATGGCTTATCTCTTTTTTTGTGCTTATTAAAAATGAACATTTTAAATTATGAACGTCTATTTTTGTGGACCATCGTGTAATAATGAGGATAATAAAATGTTTATTAAAATGCAAATATGTTGGCTCTACATATGGAGAAGAGAATATTACATCTGCTCAAGCCAGCACTGCTCTTTTGACTTGACCATCTCTTCTCTTCAAGTAGCTCAAACTTGAGTGAGATGAACGGCAAGAGAACGTGATATAAGGCAAGTTAAGTGGTAAGTAAAGTACCCAAAAACTCATTATCATCTTGTAAAATGCATGTAGTGGTATATGTAGTAGTAAGCTGGCTGCCTGGAAAATCATCATTTTTATCGTTGTTGTGTCATGTCATGAAACAATTGTTTTGTGCAGGAGGTCTTTCCCTCTTCTCTTTACTTAACTCCTCCATAAAGATGTTTTTATTCCACAAGTGGTTGTCCCTAGTGTAAAGTGGTCGAATAAACAAAAATATTGGAAAAACAGCGTCAAGGGATGTTTAGAGCTCAGAGAGTACCTGTTGCTCCTCACTATATTATGCTGCATGATTTAAAAGGTCTGCCTCCAGAGAGAAAAATGAATGCGTGTCTCCAAACGAATGAAGTAAAGCTTTTATTTAATTTCTTCTTGTCTACTCTAAGTATTCATATTCACTCGACAAAAAACAAAGCTGCATTTTGTTCTAAGCTATAAACCAAAGAGAATACGAACAAGAATCCTAAAGTAAATAAAAAACATACTGGGTACGTTTTTGTCATCCTGCCTCTTTTTTGTTTTCCGTCCGTCCGTTTCAGCATCCTTTGGTAAAAAATTGAAATGCAAGTAAAGCACACAAAACTACAACACGCAACATTGACGTTTATATAACATTGTACAGGTACATAGGTATGCATTTTATGTTCCTGAGAGAGCAAGGAGATTGTATTTATTTTCCTTGTAGGGTAAGAAAATTACAAGGGGGATGCAAAGAATAGTCGATTTAGTATCAACATCAGGCATCAACGTATTATTGCATTGAATTTGGTTTTACAGAAGGATAGATGGAATAATGTATTTACCAAGAAAACACGGGGTGGCTTTTCTATATTTTTTTCTAGTGGATAGATAGATTGTCGGTTTATAACTATAGCTTATAGTGCACTATTACGTCCACACGAATGAATGCTTATGAGCGTGATTATGTAAAACTTGTGATGATATGCTAGACTAAAAATAAGTAGGAGAGGAAGGGAAAAGCATTATATACTTTTTTTATTGTGGCTTTGGTGGTATAAGAATAGTCTAGATTGCCTGAAGCTGTTTATATATTTTTTATATCGGTGGTACTGGTCGTTTGTTGGATGCGTTCTTGTAAAGTTTTAACTCTTCTTCTTATTCCCACTTTCCTTCCTTTCTGGCTTACAGAAGAGAGAGAAAAACTACCTGTGGCTACTCACAGTCCTCGGTTTAAATCAAGCTCTGAACTTCAATACGTGTGCTCGTCTTGTCCCATAATAAATGAGTTTGAAGAATCATCACAAGTACAAAACGCGTTGTAAACCATGTGCGTAATAGTTGCAGCATCAGTTCCTATTACGCTACATACCACCATAACTATTCATTGCATACTAATATCCATTACAGTAACAAAGGAACAAAAACTGGAAGAAGCAATGAACTGAAATTTTCTATTCAAACGCTTTTTTGTCTCTTTTCATTCTGCGAGTAGAAAGATGAGAAAAAGAACAAGTTTCTCATTTTTTACAAGTCAACTTTTTGAAAGGAAGAAGCTGGATTTTTTCTTTGGAAGATGGGCAAGTCCCACGCAGTATTATCATTACAGATATTATGCCTCTAGCCCGGTCGTCTCCTACAATAGTAACGTATGTATTATCATTATTGCACTCATTCCAGTATCACGACCACGACATGATGAGAGAAAATGAATTACATGAGCACAAAAACGTAATGCATTTTGCAGGAGATAATAAAAAGATAGTAAGCACGATTATGATGAAACGCGATTGTTGGTGCTGGTGACTCAAAGCATTATTTGCTTCAAGCAATGCAGTGCCAATGTCAGTGTTAATATAGCTTACTTGCAGTATGTGTTTTACATTTAAACAAATCTTTGTGAGGGTGGTGATGAGGGACAGCGTGGAGAAACGTTGTGGTCGTTGCGTAAATGAACATATTGCATATATAATTTTCACCCTTTTGACTTTGCTGCTTGACTTGTATCACAAACCAATAGTAAAACAGCTCCCATGTGAAAGAAAAGGGGTGATGTTCTTGTTGCTATTTGTATTGCACTGTGGTTTTTTTATCCTTTTCGCTGAGAAAACAAGTTGTAATGTTTTGTCGTGTAAAAATAAATGGCTTATGGGGAGGGGGATGATGATGAAGATGAGTATTATTGTAGGTGCTGTGCTTCACATCATTTCATTTTCTCATCGTCATCATTCCTCCTCCAGCAGGAAAAACAGCAGTAAAAGTCTTCAGTGGCTTCATTTTATATGTTTATGCGTTTACTTCACTCATTCGTTCTTCTTCCCTTCCATCTCATGAAATATATGGGGCTGTCAGTTTAACATTGTTATCGTTTGACTCTAAAGTTGACAGGTACACAGGCTCTAGAGAGAAAAGCGAAAACTTAAGATGACGCTAAGATAGCATTATTATGTCTTTATGAAAGAAGAAGATGCAGCTGAGAGGCTGGCTGCAGATGTGAGATATTTTTTGTAAAAGGTAAAAATGGACCTCGAGGCTTGTTTCGCTCTATGTGAATGCATTATTATATTGGAGCCTAATAAATTCAACTGGAGTCAAAAAGAAGGATGTGGACAACTAATCCTGCTGCCCGTTTGCATGCATTTATTTTGAAACAAGCTTAAATGAGTGGAAAACATGCAAGAAGAATTTTCAGTTTAAAAGTATAAGTACATACACACAAGTGTTAGGAATTCAATTTCTTCTCAATCTTTAAGGTGCAACAACAACACAGTGTTAAGGGGCTTATTAGGTGAACAATAGGCACAACAAGCACACATTCTATTATAATAGGGACGACTATAACATAACATACCGTCAGTATTATTTACAATGAAAAATGAAGTAATAATGAAAAAAAATAACAAGACCGAATATTTTTCTCTGGGGGTCCACCACCACCACACCACTACTAACTAGCCAACCGCTTAAAATCTATTTGGTCAAGGAGGATTTATTTTTATTGCATTCTTGTGGCTACTCCTTCAATCGTCAATCACTCACTGAGGAAGCCCTGCTTATGCAGATTTTGGTTATGCACTCGGACAAGTAGCTAGAGTATACATTTCGTCCTGTCAGTTTCATTTCCAGCTCAGTAGAATCGTATCGTCTCATTAACGAGATTGTATCATATTAATCCTCCTGTTTGTAATCAATAAATCGCAAGCTACATTCTAGAATGGGCAACCCGTGAGGGCTTCTCTTTCTATACATATAAATAGCTTGTTCATGGTAATCATAAAAGCATTTCATTTCGTCAAAAAGACGAACTTGATACTGCTTCCCATATTGTTCTTCTCGCTTGGTCAAAGTAATTTGCTTTCAATAGATATTTTATGCACTTTTGCTTCGGTAAAGAAATTTTTATGCTAATACCATACATCCTATAAAGCCGAAGAGGTAACTATCATGATATCATAGTCGTCATCATCAAAGCTTGATATGGTATTGCTTTCAGCGTTCATTTACTTTGTATTCTTTCACATTTTCGGCTTATATAAGAAACCGCTTCCATTTTACGCTTCTTCGTCTGCTGTCGTGGCCAACAAACTCTTTAGCCGTCACGCTTTATTGTATATATTTCGTGTCCACCATTACCGTATCATCTTCAGTGAATTTTTATAGCACAAGACACTGGAAAGGCTTACATGCATGAAAATGAGGCTTGCAGGCATAGACAATGTCAAATTATCTAATTTATTTGACAAAGTCGGCTCAGGGCAAATTGTTAAGCAAAATGAAAAGTGGAAGCCTTTACTTCCATTAAAAGGAGAACACTGCTCACAAACACAACTGTCTATGCGTTTATATTTTCTTCTCGTAAAGTGCACGTTATCAAAAGGTTAATAGGGCTGAGCAAATTTTGAACTGGTCATGCGATGATGCGAGAGACAAAACGTCAGTGATTTTTAACATTCATATGTAACTTTGTTTCTTGGTGCATGCATATCATTACGTGAGTAAAACATATTCTCCTTAAATTCATATATAACGAAATTATATGCGATTATTCCGCTTTACCGCAAAAGAGTACACACATTTTGAGCAGTCGGAATCTCCTCAAAGGCTTCGCTCTTCATCCGTATACCATTATCCTTATTTTCAAATGCTTACCAACAATAAACAAGCAGGAGAAAATGTTTTATTAACTACTCCCATGAGAGTTGAAGAGGAGACGACAAACCGAAGAAATATTGCCTTTTAAGATGTCTCGCCTTTTACAAAGAGTGATATATGAATTTTTATTCGTTATTATTATTGCACGGTGTCTGTCTGGCAAAGCAGTATAAAACCATCATCAATACCATATCGTCATCTTCATCATTCCTATAATGCACTTCCCATATTACAAAATGAAGAGAGGTGAAGATGAGTAAAACCGGCAAACAACCAGTCAAACAAGCAAACCACTGCTGCACCAGAGAGAAGAGGAATACAAACTGATTGTTCGAAAGGAGAATAGAAGAAAAAATCTCTTCATCTTGACTTTTCAGGATTGCTGGCCTATTAGCACTTTGAGAGGTTCTCTCTCTCTCTCTCTTGTCTCTCCAACTAATCACTTCACTTGCCATAAAACACACTACTGCACTTGATGTCCGCATGACCTCTTCTTCTTCGCCAACCATTGAAGCACAGTGTTTCTCTATCACAACAACAACAATGAATCGCATCAACTTTTGAGACTCCTAGTTAATTCGTCGTCGACGTCATATAGTCAACATCATCAACAAAGTTGCTCTTTAAGTTGAAGATGGAAGAGAAGGAAAGACGAATGGAGTGCTACTGGTCACCAGACCTTACTACTGCAATTTTTCGTACTATACCCATTATTATCTACCTACCTATCTTATACAATTCAAAATTTCAGTGAGTAATAGTTGTAAGTTGCGAAGTGGTGTTTCATGTACTTCTTCCTACTTGACCACTCCACAAGATGTAAAACGAAAGAGAATGATTATGATGAATAATACTATGTTGTGCAATATGATGAATGGTTCACTATTTGTAATAAAAATTGCTACTGGTTATTGAGCTTGCAAGTATTGTGGGCACAGTGGCATCCTCATCTACTCTTTGTCTTGTAGTTTCTGATATTTTCTGTCTGTGTGCTCTTTTCCTGCAAACAACAGGAGACACCGATACCACACACCATAACATTATTGTTTGTGTCAAGTCCACTTCTTGTGGCATTTTTTTCTTACCAAAATGGTTAAAAACTCATCAAAACATCAGAATCAGGAATCAAGATTTGTTGTTCTATACCGGTATATACCTACTCTTGAATTATTATATTCTCCAAATTTGATTTCTCTCTGGCTTAGTTTGTGTGTGAACCTTACGAACAATAACATGTATGCCTATCTATCATTTGTTATGATCTTAATGATAATACGAGGTCAAGCTCACACGGGACAACATCAGTGAATGTTCATTGTTGAATGAAAATCTCTCATAAAGCTCCCAACTTAATGCTCTGATAAAATAAGACCAAGTAGCAATTTTAGACAAGAAATCACAAGGTCAAGTAGGACAAACTAATAAAAGTAGCAGCAGTAGTGGTTTATCAGCTTATTAAAACTACTTTAAGACCAATTTTTATTATTTTTCAAGAAAATTGAAAAAATTTACACTTCACATTTCAAAACATTAAAACTTGCCTGTTGAGTGTAATTAAATTTTGAAGTGTTGTGTGATATCCTGCATGGATCAAATAAACACACAGAGAGAAGTTGTGGTGCTGTTTTTACTACTTTTTTCTGTAGTCCACTATACCACACACAGCAGCAGAAAGAAAATTATCTGCAAATTACTTTCTCGCAATTAGTAATTTTACACTCGGGCAACCGCAGACAACTACTACTATGCACAAAGGCAAGAAAGTGCAATGCTCCTTGCTGTGAGGTTGGCTTGCTGACTGGATGTTTGTGTATGTAATTATGCATCCCTTCCGTCGATTTTTTTTAAACTACGAAATACGATATGCGATTGGATTTCAACTTTCAACATGAACCTCAGGCTCAAATGGCGAGAAGGGTTATAGACATCGCACCAATCCATCCATCCTACCCCATGGCCATATTGAGAAATTGCTCATAAATTGAAATATGCCCATTCGATACCATATGAATATTTTTTATTTCTTATTACTTAAATTTCAAAGTCTTTTTTTTCTAATAATCATTTTAAAACAATATTTTACATATCCAATTCTCCTGCCTACACACGGATGGTCACCTGGAAAATGCTAGTAAGGTAAAAAGTCGAATACACTTATTTTGGTTATGAAGGATATATGACACATGCATGTCATGCAACGAGAGAATGCGATAATAGGAATTATACATTACTGTAGGCTGAATTTATTTGAAAAAATTAAAATGTTGTGGAAAGACAGGTATAATTGCAGAGTTAAAATTCTACACTAATGTTTTATATATGCCTGCATTACTATTATTGCTGAATTATTGGAATGGTGCAATGTCCAGCTAAACTGACGCATCAAGCAGGAGGTGTAACTTGTAGCTTTTATAATTATTATGGAAATAGTTGGCTTAAGCTAACATTCAATTTATCAAGCACACTTTACCCTTTTGAAAAACTGTGAGCATCTCTGTCTAAAAAAGAGAAAAATAAAACCAAGAGAAAAATGATTTTGCTGGTAAAAACTTTAAGCTGGTTATGGTAATTTTAAGGGGGAAAAGTACATCTCAGATTTCAGTAAAACATGGGTATTAAATCTTTGAAAAACAAGAAAATAGAAGCCACCAAAGACGAAACTTTTATAAAGTATTCATTTACATGTACAGTCAGAGTCAAATGAACACTTTTAAGATAAAATGTTACTTAAGGTTTCATTTTCTCTGTGTACTTTGTATTCTTAAACGAAGATTTTAAATGAATTTATTCCAGTCAGAAACACAAGACAGGAAGATAATAGGCAATAAGCTTAGTTGAATATGCACATACAACGAATTTATATACACTTTTGTACTTAAACCTAACTTTATGCAACCAAAGTACATTATTTTATTTGCTAGCTAATGATGATTATAATAATAGTGAAAATCCTTTCTTTCCCATCAACGATTAAGCTGAGGTTTGTAGGAAATGAGTATTTCGTTATATATTTCCCCTGCAAGCAACTTACCACTCGTAGAAGAGATATGATTAGGTATTTTCCCAGAGAGAATAGTATGCTGGTGGAGGCCAGTTCACTCTGTGTCAGTCAGGTGGATCGGATGTACATACAAGTGTTGTATTCTTGCACTGTTGCAACGTGTATTCATTTTCATTATCACTTCTTACAAGGAATCTTCTTTATAGGACAAGAAAAAGGTTCTTCTTATGTTTATGATAGTAAATGACGATGATGGTGAGGAAATGTGTATATAATTTTGAGTTGGGCGGTTATAAAAACTATATTCAAACACAAAATGCAACAAGTGGCAGTCACCACCACATTATAATAATAGAGCAGTGCGCAGTACATCCTTGTCTTTGTCTCATCATCAAAGTTTTTCCAGCAATCAACTATCTTAAGGGTAGTCAAAAAAACAACGGACAATAACTCTTGTGAAATAATTCTACTCTTTCATTTCTCCTCTTCCTCACCCATCTACTGTAGTACACTTATGTTCCCATTCAACTACGTATGTCTTAAGCATGCTAAAGTCAAGTTTGACATAATTATTAGCCCTATTATTACGCAACATTAGTTGTGGTATCGTATCGCATCATGTCATGGAAAAAAGGGTACGGTACTTTTTGGATAATATAATTGTGTAATGATAATATAATTAGGTGAAAAGGTCAAGGAAGGGTACCTTAGCCATCGGATTATTGCCGGCAGTTCCAGGTTTTTTAGGTATAATAATGCAACCATGATCATCATCTTCAGTGATCCCAATGCTCATTAAAGTTAAACATTCGATTCAATAACACCCTTTATATTTTCGGCCGCAGGCAACGCCCGCTTCTCCGTCCGAGATACTCACTCTGTTGGAACATCCTCTATTATTCGTGTGTGTGTGTGTGTGAGTCCGTGCTGCTGCGTGAATAATGTAACATTTTTTTCTCGTTTCCAGACTAAACATAAATTCCCATAAACTGAAAGCCTGATGGATACTTGAAACACCTATTATGCATGCAAGCTAGAAATGCCAGAAGGACAACTACTCTTCCCTTACGTAAAACTGTGAGGCTGTCTAATATTCATGAATTTTTGTCTGGAATGTAATTCCATGTAATTCTCGGAGGAGACTAGCAAATGAGAAGAAATAGTTTTTATCTAGTACAGTTCCTATTCTCCTCTTCTCCTACTTTTTATTTATGATTATTATCCAGTCTTATTGGCTTTTCGGTTCATCCTTTGAAATACCTCCTTCTATTCTTTATTCTCTCTTCTCGTGAGTTTAGTAGATTAACAACACAAATATGTACCGTATTATAATAAATTTTCAGTGCGAGCACTTATCACAGTTTCCATTTCATAAAGAAAAAGTAGGAGAACACACAGGGAGAGTTGGGTCAGGTGTCCATTAACCCATGACCTTTAAAAACCCAATAATCTATGTACTTACAGTATGTATAGATGTCGGTTTACATTCTTTTACTGCAAGGAAAATTAAAGGAAAGGAAAAAGAAAGCAGGTAACCTATGCACCCATTCTACAAAACATCATCATATCATAATCATCAGCAGCAAAAAACCAAAAGGCCAAGCCATCATAATCAGTCGGTTTGCATTGCTGGTCTCATTTTCATTTCTTCTGTGTTTATAGTATTATCATAAACACAGCAATGCAGCAGTATGTAGTAGGTGGCTTGTGGAAGCTTGCTTTCATGCAAGCGGATTGTATTGTAGTACAGAGAAATCACTTGTTCATTACTCAATCCATCCACTTGGATTCTGTGTGGTGTGCTCTGATGGTGGCACACAGCGCACAATGGTGATTTATGGCACAAGAATTACTCTGTTGGTTGTAATAATAATCGTAAATGATCATGAGGTTGATGATGATGCTGTTATTGTTAATGATATTAGTAAAAGTATGGAGGGTTCCTGCAATACTAACACACATAGAATTACATCTTCAGCGGGCTCAATTGTAGTTTGCACAGTTTGCAGTACATGGACTATTATTGATAATGTTGATTTTAACAGGAATGGAAGAGTGGCGAAAGAAAAGAAGGATTAAAGGATATAAATGGATATTGTTTGGGGTCACTCGTACACAATTTTATGAATTGGGATGTGTGTAGTGTGTGAGGCACATGGATCGACTGAGACAGAATTTTTAAAATAAGGACTGGATTGTACTGCATTTTAGCTGGTTCTTTGGTTATGCCGTCGTTGTGTAGAGCTTGTTCGTGCAAAAAGCAAAGAGCGAAACTAAAATGGATTATTGGAGAAATAGTCTAAATGAGTGTAATAAAAGTCTATTGAAAAGGAAAGATGAGATTTTGTCCAAAGAGTGTGTACATAATCCATAATACCGTAACAGTAATAATAACAACTCTAAAAAGGCTGAATTGCGTGTTAAATCTCGCTTTTGTGCTGTTGCTTTGAACGCTATTATGCGTGTGCGTGAAAGATTTAAAGGAAGAATATTTTGTGCTAATCTGATCCGCTTATAAGTAGACTTTTACCACGGAAAAGTTCACTTCATATAATATAAATAGTTATTAAAGACACTGATGTGATATATAATCTGTTGGACTTGTGACGGTTTCACTCAACTCAAGTGATGCGTAACGAAAGTTGACGATCTTCATGCTTTTGCAGTTCTGACTTTTCAAAGTTTACCTTTAACTCTGTAAATGGGTTTTTGACTGCGAAGAAGACATTTGAGTACACATAAACCCATTAACGCCACATTACTCCGTTGCTA
Organism: Willowsia buskii; assembly: GCA_034700685.1. Lineage (NCBI taxonomy): Eukaryota > Metazoa > Arthropoda > Collembola > Entomobryomorpha > Entomobryidae > Willowsia > Willowsia buskii. Next base: position 20,626 of record JAQIXW010000415.1, read on the forward strand.
ATCTCATAGAAAAATTCATAATCTTCCTTGTTTTGACGTTTTATTTGCTGCCTTTTTAAAAGGAAGAGAGCCGGAAGGCTTACACGGAACCAAAAGTCAGTTCAACTTCAACAAGCCATATAAGAGAATTCACAAATTCCGTAGAAAAGTAATCAACCCCAATCATCATCGTCATCATCGTCATCATCATAAAACCTAAAACGTACTGCAAAGCGATATTCTTCCAAACAAAATCTGCCATGCCTTATTGCAAAAAATACAAACATGTTCACTTTTTGTTTGTAAAACCTCCCAAATTTAATGTCATCGGGTATAATAGCAAACATGCAGTGCATGGTCATTAAAGCAGGCAGAAATTCCCTACGTGTTGATAATAACTATCTTGACGATGACGAGAGCAATGTTTAGTGATGATAATAACAATCGTAGTAAAACTTATTAAAAAAATATTTGCAGTGCATCTTCGAGGGAAAAAACTTTTTTTGAAATACAAAGTTCATCAGAGATTGTAAACCTTACACAAATGTTTCACGCTGTTCACAGCTTATTACTGCCCTTTGCCCTCATCATCTCATCTGACACAGCAAGAAGTCCTGGCATCATGGCATCATGATAAGATTTCCCTTTTTTATTATAGCTTCCTGACACTAAGGCAGTGCAAGCAAGGGAAAAGGGAACTTTTGTACGGAGACGAGAGATTCGCTTCGGAGCTTAATGCTAATATGATATACAATGATGATACTATGTATGTAATGTTTCGTAGCTAGTATTTCGAATAAAATCTAAGGCAATTAGGCATAGCGTGGCAAAAAAAAGCTCTTCATTCTTCATTTCAGCTCAACAGCAAGGTAAAATGCATATAAGTCTAAATAATATCATGACATAAAGCGCTTTGATTTTGTACGGGTGGCAAAAAAAAAGCAAAATTTTCATTGTTTTCATAGAAAATGCATGCAAAGTAGTGAATAAGCAGCTTATTTATATTCAGATTAGGAACATTTGCCACTCACCTGTCATTTCATTCAGAATTCCATTAAACGTTTACTGCAGCGAAAATGAAATCAAATTCTCATTTATTTTCCATCCGGATCTTTTAAATAATCAGTTTAACTTTTTTTATGACGAGAAAAGACGGTCAGAGTCCAAACGAAAATAAAACAAAATGTTGCAAACAATACACACTCTCTCAACTGATTAATAATAGTACTGACAATAGCCTCTATCCGTTTTCAAAAAGGCTTCATCAAGATGAGTCTTTTATGTACTGATTACATGTGTTCCTTCTCTTCGTCGTTTTTGAGAGTGAAACGAAAACGATTAGCTGCAAAAACTTTGTGAACAAAGAACACTCCTCATATTTTGAAGGAAAACAAAATCCTTACGTTTTTAATCCTTTTAATCGCAAAAATGACGGAACAGCTATGTTAACATCTACATACAAATAATAGAGACTTCATACAAAACACTCCTTTTACATTACAACTAGTAGCTCTTGTTGTAATCGTAAAGTATGTTATTATTTTTTTCCTCGTGTAAATTCCTTCTTAGAAAAAAAAAACTGAAAGGGAAAGCTATAACCTGCCTCGTCTTATACAAAACCCATCAAATTTCAATACAATTCTCTTCTTGCTTGATGATGTATCAAATGTTAAAATAATGGCTGGCTGTCACACTTCTTCTCTCGTGTCTGTCCACCTATCTATTTGATTTTTTTGGTATCTTTTCCTATGTCTTGTTGAATAGCTCCGCTACTTTTGTACGCATATGATTGATTAACTGACAATAATTACACTTTTGCACTTACAATTGCAAGTCAAATCAGTTAAATACCGCTTTTGTATGTTCTCTTTTGATTCACTTCTACTAAAAGTGTCACTGCTGCAGTAAGATTACTACTTTGACATAATAATGATGTCTGTATTCAACCGTAACTGTTACATACAATTTGTAGGTTTCTTCCTGAGCCGTTGTAAATGATGTTCCTTTCGCGTGTTGAGTAATAAAGGGTGGTAGTGGTGGCGGTGATGGATTTTAAAACAAAATTATATAGTTTTGCTAATGTCGTTACTTTATATATTTGAATAAAGTTTTTACAGTAGTGTATACCTGTGTGTAATGATGATAGATGTTCCGTTAGATGATAGCGATTATTGTTCATTCATCAATTATACGTTCGCTTAATGGTGCCAATAGAAATTGAAAGTGTTGTAAATTGTGAATCTTCGTCTATTGCACATAAATGTGAGATGGGGCTTGTTTCCGTATAAAAATCCGTTTTTGGTTTGTCAGTGTTTTTTATATTCAAGTCGTTATTTTTTTATTGCAGGATGAAACAAAAATCGGATTTGCTTTCATAAATGACATACATGACACACTGACTGAAACGAGATTTACTCTGTAAAAGAGTTTTTGTAAGTAGATTGTATGATCGCTTGTTGTTGTTTGGGATTGTGGAGTGGTTTTAAGCAGATGATTATAATAATAGGCAATATAACAGCAATTAAACATCAACAACAACTGCAACAACTGTCAATGAACTCCTCTTGATTCATAAATTCACTGGTTGGGTATAAACAAGTAGAAGCAATAACTCAGGCGAATTCTCAGGCAGACTATATTTTTCCTCTTCTCTTCCTCGTGTCGTCGATTGAAGTTGACAAGAAGTATTTAAAAATTGAATTTATGTTGATGATGATGGTGAGTTAAGAGCTGCATCAATCCACCGAACCATGAAATGTAGTCAAGCCCAATTGCTAAAACAAGAGAATTAGTAGTAGATGAAGAGGGGAAAAGCGAGATGCATGTTTTGTTGTTGTCCATATAGAATATTTTTTTAGGAGTTCAGCAGCTCAGTAATTTCTTCTGATTTGATGAACGAGCGTGGAGGAATCAGGCATTAGTAGAAAATTCCATTCGTTATGTTGATGAGGCTGATATGAGAAGATGAATGAATATTGCAGAAAAAATCTCACATCCGAATAATAACTTTAAGAACAAGACTTTAATTTCTCTTGAATGGTCTCTCTTCTACCATAAGGCTTGTTTAATGCTGCCACTGAAAAATCTCTAAATGAGAAATTATGTGTTCACTTGATTAGCTAGTTGTGTGTAGCACTAGTACTTCACCAGACAGCATAAAGCCACAAAGGGAACATGCATGAAAAAGTTGTAATCTTCTAGTAATTTGAAAAAAAGTATGTTTCTCAAATTCAGTGACAGTTGTCTCCGATCATTAATAACCACGCATGCTCTCTCTTACGTAAACGCAAATAATGCGGGACAGTATTAGTCGCAAGTTTGCAGAAGAACTTTAGAACTTGTCCTTTTGTTCAGTTAATGTAACATAATATGGTCCATGATTTTACACAAAACGTGACAGGTAGGTACTATGAAATAACGTTTGACTGAAGAAATGGGTATCTCAACTGATATTTGTTTCTTTTTGAATGAATGAAACGGGGTAGAATGTTTGACCAGGTTGGCTTACAAAATTTTAATCAAATCAAAACAGGACAGAATGAAAATTGTCATGTGGGCACCAACAAAAAAATGACAAACAAGAAGAAATCCATAAATTCATGAGAGTTGTGACGAACAAACGACCGACTGAGGTAGTTGAGTGTAAGGAGAAGTACACAGAAAATATAAACGCACCTTCCTTTTCTTCTTGGCTTGATTCAAGTTATAAGATTCCATTTGCCTCAAGTTGCGTGAATATTTTCAAGTCCAACACAGAAAGCACGACAACTGATGATTATTATGATAATGTTAATCAGCAATATAGTCAGTCAGTGCTTTTTTCTTCCTTCACGTTCAAAATTCACTTTTTCCAAATCAGGCTTTGCTTGTTTGAATCTGAATGAATAATTTTTAAAGATATATATTTTTTCCTTTGTGTAATGCTGTGCACATCAAAGTTGTCCTTTTTTGCGTGGGTGGGTGCTCCACAACAAACAACAATGTAATAATAATAATACAGACAACTCCACGCAAACTTGCTAAACAATTCAGTCAAAAATGGTAATTTTTAAAACTTGATGGATCCCTTATGGTCTTGGTTTCGTTAAGTGTAAAATCTTTTTTGTATATTTTACACAATCACAAGTTATACGTAGATAAACACCACAAAAACATGTCCTGTATGTTTATGTTTACTTTTTCGGCTTTAATGGATGAAAATTAGGATGTGGATGATGAGAAGCACGTAGTACAATTTGAATTGGAAGAATGTGAATGTGGTTAAGCTCTTCCAAATAGAATGACTTTGACGCGTGCTCACATTGAAACATTAAAAAAACAGGGATGTGGATATATGCCAAGTGTAATCCTTTTTTCTTAATAATAATTGTGTGTACACAATTCCTGACACGTTTATCTTCACGCAGAGAACAATGGCAGGACAATTATTGAGTCTTCATCTTCATCCACCACCATGCATCATGGAGAGTAAAGTAAGTACATGGTTGTATTTACTCCTTCGTACCCGCATTATTAACTTCTCGGTTGATTTGCATCAAGTTATCACATCCACTACTTTAGCAACAATAACAAGTAACCAACATACAATCTTTTTTTTGTTATAGTTTGTCCTCTCTCTCTTCTTCAGTCACAGGATTACATAACAATAAAGGATGTTGTTGATGATGATGTTAATTGCGACTACACTTCCAACCCCTCACATAACATTCGTTTACTGTATCACTAGAAGTGCAAGAGGCAAAGACGTAACAGCAGTTTACACGCGTAAATGATATATTACACTTTGTTCAGCTCAACTGCTAAAAGCATCTTAATTGATGAATGGTTCGAGTCTTAATGTACTGTAATCTATGCTAAAAACGTCAATTCCTCTTTAGGTCAATTGGCTATTTCAATAGAAGAAAAACAACAGGAGGGAAATAAAAGATGATGACACAGAGCAAAACTGCTGGCAGGCAGCAAAAATTCATTCACTTCACTTGTATAATGACAATGTGTGTAAGAATTGGTCAGTAGTAAATGTGACGATGAGAGAGAGATGTAATACCAGGGTACTTGTCACACAAACCAATATTCAGAATTTGTTTGCAGTTCACAAAAGACAATAGATTGGTGTAGGATTGCCAATGATGATCAAGAAGAAGACAAGTATTCAATCAGCATAAACCAATTGATAACAATAATAACAGCAGCGACAGTCACAGTGATCACCACAACGTAATGCAAAGTTGTGTAGATGAACGAGAGTGTAAAATGTTAACAATGAATTGTTTTAGCACACCCTTTACAGGTAAAAATTATACGAGATGGTGCAACAGAAAAGGGTAACCTTCACTTCTTCGGAGGAGTATTATTTCTTTGATTGCTCAATAAATCCAATCCAATACCAAGTTGATATTGTAATTTGTATGCACAATCAAACGGATTACTTAACACCATGCAGGGTTGCTGATGATGATCAAGAAGATGAAGGCACAAAAATTAAAGTGCAAAGCAGAAACTTTTGACGAGTCCTTTGAACAAAATTAAGACTATTAAAACACAATTAGTACGCAACAATGAACAATGTGATCTTATAATTGATCTAACACTGTTGGCACTAGTTTATTTTAGCCACTCCAGGGTTGGCTATATAGATGTTTAAAATTCACTAGAGTAACTTTTAAGATAAATACTTGCAAAGATTCTTCTAAACCGTAAAGGTAACAAATAAACACAAAGTGCAATGCTCCATCACCGGCTTCTCATGCAAATGCGTACAGAGAAAAATTGACATAGACTCGCTCTCTTCACTTCAAAGCTCCACACGAGACTGATGCTTGGATTGTGGTAGACAAGTAGTAAAAGTGGAATTGTGTGTGTGAAGTAATGCGTTTTTCATACAGCCTGTATGTGAAAAAAAGGTAAGAGATGCTCCTGTGTAGTTTGTTGAAGGAACTGGCAAGGCATATTATCACAACTTTGTTTGGTGGGATATATCAACCAAAGGTTTTTCATAATACATGTATGCATTATCATCAGCGTCTTCATGATGGAGTATGATATTTTTTGTCTATGTAGGCATAAGAATAGTGTGTAAATAAAACTGTTGCTGTGTAGCGTAGCACAGCGCTTTATAGTTGATCATCTTGTTCATTTGGATACTTCAACTGCCTGCAACAGCGGTAGCGTCAGTAGTTGTCTCTAAGAGCGCGTCGTAAACCGACTTTAGCAAGTTCCCCTCACTATATATACAGGCTTCAATCAAACTTACCTATTTAGTTGTGATCTTTTTACAACTTGGACAACAACAGCAGCAAAGCAGTACTATGAGTAGTATTTAGGTAGCTTTTAAAAATAATTTTTGTTTCTTTTTTTTCGGTACTTGTAATGATGAATATGAAGAGAGTTTAAGAGACAGCATATGCTCACTGGTTAGTGCAAGTTTGTTGGAGAAAATCTATAAGTATAGGTGCACCGAGTGCCTAATCTTGTTTGCTTGAAATGAACACATGGCGCCCTCGTCGTTTTATCTTAATGCATCCTTACTTTACAAACAAACTTTAGTAAAGAAAAGTTTGGCAACAGCAGTGGTTTAGACACAGACTGAAGTGATTGTAATGGCGATCCTTGTTCATTTTCAATGCAGCCAGATTGTCACTTGTTCTGGAGAAGAAGGCATTACTCCCTAGTTCACAATATGTCCAGCGATTGATTATTAAACAAGTACTTGCACATCCCAAACCAGCAGAAAAAAATCGTATGATAAGCAATAAAATGAAAATGAATGCAAGCAAAGCATCACGTCATCCTCATCCGTTCGTCTTCTTGGTGGATTTTCCTCTTTTTTGGTAGATCCTTTTTTCTAGTTGCTTAAACACTGCGGATGTTTGCCAGCTGCCGTGTATTTTTTCTTCATCGATATTATTATATTGATATACTTTTTCAATTATTCAACGGATATGTGATGATCGCACGAGCGTTGATGTGTATAGCTTTTTTCCTCTTACACTTATATTAAACTACTGGATTGGATCATCACCCTTTTGATTTTAAAAATGGAAGAAGAAATAATACTACATCATACTTTTCCCCACCCTCCACCAATCGCCAGCCGTTGATACTTGATACTGATATTGATAGCAATTTTTTGAAGATAGTGATGACGATGACGTTACCAAATAGAGATGTAAACCTCTTTAATGGCTTCTTCTTCATCTCCTAAGATTATTATAAGACCATCGTTCACTTCACATTTACCTTGCTATACCAAAAAGAAGAGTTAATTGCTACAGAATATTATTGACATAAGCTAAACATTACTTACTTATGCTTTGTAAGTGTACGCAATTCGCAGTAGTACAGAAAACGCTTGTCTGTGTTTTTATTTCCTGGAAAATATAGCAAATGCAGAAGCTATAATGCCTAAGATGTTTTTATTGATAGCCAATTACGGAAAAACAATCGCAAGTTCACCAGCATTATCAATTAAGTGCCCAGAAAGCCAGACTCTCATATTATGTTTATAAAATTGTAAACATAGATTTCGCCATGTGCTTCTGGTACTAGAACATAGTCAACATGAGTTCGTTATTGTCGCTTTTTTATTCAAAATTTCATTTTATTTTAAAAGTTCACAAAAACATCTTTGAACGCTACAGAGACAACTGGTCCAAACACCCATGCAAAGCTTTAAATGTACATTACCATGTTTTATTGATTAATAGTACAACGCCAGCAGTAAACGATATGATCATCACATGAAAAAAAATGCTTGGTAAAATCTTCTTGTGCAATCATGATTATTACGCTGCATCACCAAATTTGAAACATTGTGTGATGCTTTTGCTGGACACGAGTTGCATGCATTATTGTAAACAAGCGAAGAACAATACAAAAATTTCGTCTGTTACCTTATTTTCTTGCATACAATTATTTTCCTAAGTGCAAGCCAGCAAAAATAATAGTACCAGAAAGCTTCTTGCATTTTTTAATAACCAGGAACCAAATAATTTTTTTATTGTTTGAGATACAATGATGGTGGTGGTAGTAGCACTTCTTCTTCTGCTTTTTTTATTACGAAATAATGAGCTGATATTCCAAGAAAGGAAAAGATGATGAATAATGCAGTTCACAGTCTATCTGGTAAAAGTGAAAAAGCAAGTTTTTCTTGTAGAGACGAAGAATAAGTAGAGATGCAAAGCAAAGTAGGAAATAGTCGTAAAAATACAAAAAAAGATGCATTAAAACGGTGACTTTGTGGAATGGTCCAACAAAACTACTGTCCATCCATACTATACGCTTAAAAAAGATCAGACTAAGTCAACCACGCGATGGCAGTAAAATGTGTCTCTATTCACTTGTATTGCCTTTTTAGCTTCGTAAGAACAATCAAGTCTATTAACTACTTAAACAGCTTCTATTCCCTATATGTGGAGAGTGAAATGGCAGAAAATAACATCCCGCATTTTTTCGAGTTTTATATTATGCGACAATCTTAGAATAATAATGATTGAAGACGATGCTGATGACGATAACTGAAGTATAATAATAATAATAATGAAGTCTTATCATTTATATTCCTCTCTTTATTAATATGCTAGTACAGAAGATGTCCATTCGTAGAAAAATCTTAGTCTTCGTTTGGAGTTGTCTGTCACATTGTCCATTCCGTTTACAAGCAATGACAGAGTAAAAACATTAATGCCCGACAGAAATATATTTCTTGTGGAGATTATTACAATACTATTGCTGCCGGTCGTAATCATTCTGCTTTAATTATTACTATCGCTTTTGATTTGATATCATTAATTTTTCCATCCCACAGCATGAGTCTTGCCAAAAACAGAAGTTTTTTCGGCTAACTATTCTTTTGTATGACCTTATATTATCTTTTACCTTTGAATTTCCACAGTGTCTTCATCGTTGTAATCTAACCAAAGTGATTACAATACTTGTTGAGAGGGTAGATGTGATAAGGCTACTTCTTCTTCTGTCTTTCTATCTTTCAAAACGTTTTGTACATCAACGGTTAGCTTTCATTATTTTTGCCTTAAAGCATACAAACATGAAGACTTATTTGCTTTGCTGCTGTTCAGTAAATATTCAATTTCAAAACGGTCAAGAAAGGAACTCATCACAAGCAAAAAAAGATAAGCCATTCATCATCCCTCATGTTTTATTGCGATATCATCATCTCTGCTTTCTGTAATAAGCACCGAAAATAAGTGTTTCATGGAACTCACGCATATCGCTTAATAATCTGTAGCACAATGACAAGCCAAGTGACAACTAAAACACCTTTTTCGCTGCAACAAGTAACGTTATTGCAACATTCGCAGTCTGTCGCCTTTTTTCTGTATTATGAAAAGTTTTGACTTACAAAGTGTCATAATATACCTGCTTTGCAGTAAAGCCTTATGTTCGTCTTTTGGACAGTCAAGTCAGGACAATTTTTCACTTTTTTTCTTCACAAAGCAATATAACATTAAAGAGCAAAAGTGAATTTCAAAAACCTACTTTGAAAAAACTTCAGTTTTTGCAGTAAAAACAAATTGGTGGATGGTGGATGAGAGGCAATTACCTCGTTGATGTGATACACACTTTGCACATTATTTTTGTTGCCAGAAAAGCTCGTATCCTCCACATCTACATTACAAGTTACATGTCTACGTCTCTGTGGATGGATGATGATGGGGATTCTGTCGTTGATGACGAAATTATTGTCCCTTTCTTTCCTCCATATCACCGTCATCCTCATCACTCCACTATCACATCTCATCGTTTTTCACCATTGATGGCTATTAAGCCGTAATAATGAATATAACAAAGTCGTTAAGTTTTAAAACTGTGAATAATGTGCCGTCTGTGCGTACATGCATTCATTATCAATATATTATGTAGTACTAGACTTCGTTTTGGTGTTGCTGATGGTGTTACGGTATGGTATGTTACTGCCTACTGCTACCCGACAAGCCTGATAAGCTCGTGAGTATCTCAAAGTAAAAGAGAGATTTCTCAACATGTCACACATATTGTTCACTTTACGCATGCCTGTGCGTCTAGTTTTTCCTAGTCATTTTGTTCTCACCTGATTTAACATAGGCACTTTGCTTTTTGCAAGACCGTTTTTTCTCTCTCAATGTGTGCGTCTCATCAAATAATGTGGAAATTATAAGTCTTTGTTGTTGTTATACCATAACTTGTAGCTTAATTTACATGGGAAGCGGTGTGTGGTGTGAATGGTGTGATGTTATGTATGTGAAGAAGATGATAATATGTAATGGGGATGACGCTAGATAGCTGCAAAGTTTAACTGAGCAGCTGGCGTAATAATGAGTTAATGTTAAGTGCTTAAGTAGAGAGAGAGAGAGAGAGCGCATTGTAAAATGTGCTAAAAGAATATGCGTTTGCTCTGAAGGAGGGAAAACGTACATAAAAATTAAAATGAAGGGGAGGGGGAAAATAATATAATAACAGAAATGATGACAATGCGCTCACTACTGCCGATTATTATTATGGCATTTATTCCACTTGAATATAGATTACCTGCGTAGGTAAATATTTTCCACTAAAAAGAAACCATTTAAACCACGTGTGAAATGTGTTTAGTTTATATTAGCATAATCGAGCAGCTACTACACCTTGACGCTGCAGTGAAGCGTCTTCTTACTCAAACGCCTCCATTTCCATCATCATCATAACCATTATCGCTCTTTTTTCTCACCGCAGCCGTCGTCGTAATCTCAAGTTAATGAGTAATTTACTATTTTTTCAAAGTTGCTCAACATTATTCGCTCATTTTTTCACCGTTGTTGGTTAATGGGCTACTGTTGCCTCTGTGCATATCAAACCAAACCCCAGTTAAAACCACACCATGTCAGGTGAAAGTTTTTAAAAGCCTGAATGTGAGGATATTTCATTACGTCTAATTTAACGTGTGGCCATTTGCAAATACGCAGAAAATGCAATATTATTTATTACTGCACTTTCATTTCAATTTGCGGTTGCAAAATGCATAATATGGTGTTATTTTTTTGACAAGCAGATTGCCAAGTTTTTTAAAGGATTTCCTTTAAATATCAGGAATTTATGACAATACATGCAGAATGGAGGAAGAAGGTTCCGTTTTGTTCTTATCTCAAAACCTAT
>JAQIXW010000416.1:0-31647 GCA_034700685.1 Willowsia buskii
ATTTCTTCAGAATATATTAAAATTTTTGGGGGGTACAAGCATTTTTCAGGGGGGATCAAAATCCCCCCCGTCCCCCCTATTGTGCGGCGCCTGCATGTTGCTATTTATTGAATAAAGCTCTCCCTTTCCATTCGCCGTTCCATCTTCTTCGTAAACAACTCGAGGCATAAGAATAAAACGAAATTTTCCTCCGATGACATTTTATTATGGAACATTATACATCTTGAAAGGAGCAATTGCTAGCAAAAGAAAAGTTAAAGTGATCAAAATTCAACCCAGCGGGTGGAGCCAACCTGATTTTAAAACCATGATTCTCAATGTATTTATGTATTAGACCACACACATTGGCATATATAGTATAATATTGTTTTCATTGTTACTTCAGCCTATATAAGTAAGCATATTCGGTGGAGATGGGACCTTTATTTACATATCCTCTCTGAAGTCGAATAACTCTAAATTGAAGTAACTCGATACAGAGATATTGTTACTCACAGACTTGAAATGCAAAACTCTATTTTCTATTTTCCAGTAAGTAAAAAAAAATCATCAAAAGTGTAAGTTGTTATTCTCACTCTTCACAGAGATCTATCTATCTTGTGCTAACACCACCAAATGCTGCTGTGCTGTGGTAGCTGGGGTTCCAGGCTGGAACTTCCAGCAGCCATGATAAAGCTAAATTTGACAGACACGCAGAACTACATGGAATCACAGCTTTAAATGTTTTGTTTTATGCACGCGTAGTGGTATATCCACAATCCACACCGAATTAGGTATGCTTATGCGCATGCATATACTTCTTTCCCCCTATTTTCATTGCATCGTGTCGTATGCATACATTCATTTATCTACCATGAACTGTGTCGGGTACAAGTTTTATAGCCAACTCAGAGCTCATATATTGGCAATTGTGTACCGCTTCTGCAGAGTGTACAGTCAGGCAGAGAGTGACGGTGACGGTGCTCATGTACTTGTAAATAAAAGGCAAAAAGTGTAATACGAAGTGAGAGAAAGGGGGAAGAGAGAAAGCAGTGCAAAGTAAGCAGAAGAGCGGTTATGCTTTGGTGACTATGATGGTAACATATAGATTTCATCTCACAGCAATACAAACCATCGTATAAACTACTTCAGTCTGAGCAGAGAAACCTGTGTATAAGCACGGGATAATATATGTTGGGACAGGAATGATGCTTCGGGTATAAACTTGATGCAATACATTTTCACTTTCTTTTTTATCTCTCAGCTGCAGATCCGGACTTGTATAGTGTACGCGTTGGTTAAAAACTGAGAAAGAGCCCATGTTTCAGTATCAATATCGGTTCTGTTGGTGCCCAGACGTGAAAAGGAAAGGAAGTTTGAGAGTTTGTTGGTTCTTCCTCGTTATTACTTGTGCAATGACTAATGACTGCTATATGTGTACCACTTTGTAATCATAATAATATATGATATGACATTTACGGATTAGTGTAGTTTCCTTCGTCTGTGTAATAACTGCATAATGTATATGCATGATATTTGAAGTGAGAGGAAACAGAAAAGAAAGATACATAGTTGAGAGAAAGTCCACTCAGTTGTACTAATGGTGTTGTTCGTGCTGTTATTATTATCATTCAGGAATAATAGTATGGTTAACTAATAAACGAAACGATACTGTTTGCTATTCCGTTGCCCATTCTAGTACAATAAAACAAAACTGCATTTAGCTCTCATCGACAAGGTCAACTTTTGTAAATACCTAAAAATACTCAAGCACGTGTTGTATGTGTACAAACTTGAAAACGAGTAAAATGGATACCAAAGGCCACTTTAAGATATGTACCTATAATATCCACTATACAAAAGGGCTAATTACAAATATGACGTAAAGTATCTAATTGTGCATTGTTAAATTAATAAAATCTTGGTTACACTTTGAAAAAAAAAACTTTAAATGCTCAATATGGAAATGGAGAATATCGATAAAAACAGTCCCCCAAATTCATTTCCGGCTTGCCAAAACACAACCAAAATCGTCAATTTTAAATGTTCCTCTCCATTTGTGTTGCTATCTGGAGTTGGGGTGGAAAAGTTAAAGTCTTCACGGGTTAATCTCAATAGGCTGCATACAGGGAGAAAGTTAAGCGTTACAGTTAAACGAAGTGAAAGTAATCACTTATTGAGTCCATGTGCTAAAACGTCAAACTATCCTACGAAAAATGGCTGGGACATGAAGAGATTGTGTTTTGTTGCTTTATTGGTGGTATTCTGCGTTACAAACGGCGGCTTTGGAGTTGCTTGTTGTCAACAATCTATTGACAGTTCAAATAACGGCGCAGTCAGTGACAATTTCGATAATTCGTTACATGTGACAGGTGATGGTATCAATAATGGTGTCGATGGACAGTTAAGTACGGACAACAGTAACGTAAATCAAGTTTCTAGTAGTAGCAGCAGTAGTGCTAATACAAACCATGAGAGTGAAAGCATCAACGGGGGAGACATTAGTGGGGCTACCCCTTTCGGAAGTGGAAGCTTAGTAGCCGCTAATCGTAATGAGAAGCAGCCTGGACTACTCTGTCCTGATATTTATCCAGTGAGTTAAAAAGCTTTTGCACCTCTGAATTGTAGATTCGCTTACCTTTTGGCACAAAAAATTACCATTTATTGTTAATTAATGATAATTCGGTAAAATACTATCTTGCATGCACACATGCATGTTATATTCATATATAATTTTTATTTTTATTGATCTTCGATCATCACTTCGCATTTAGTATTCGTGTCATGCATATAATGTCAATAATCCGGGCAATGCTTTATGCATTCGTCAGATTCCAGGTTTTACAAGTATTTTTATGATTGAGGCCATAATTATTCATTGCTGTATTTACAGGTGGAAAGCTTTCCTCCAAAGGCACCAATCATTCCAGACTTCTTCACAGTTGCAGTCGAGACTATATATTTGAAAGTAAGTAGCATTTTCCCCTTAATTCCAAGCACAATTTTCATGCTCGTCCTGAATAACAGACTAAAAAAGCATGAGATTGTCCAGGTTTTGAATAACTTTTTTTCTATGTTGACTCAAGTATCGCACATCATAAATTATGCAAAAAATGGGTTGTTCCGCCATGTACTATATATTTTACCCAAATGAAATGCACACACTGTTTATAAATCCACACAATTGGTTATACAGTTGTTTCAAACCGTGAGAGTTGGAATTCCTGTATATCAATAACTCAAAATGCAATATGTCGTAAAATTTTATGTAACATATACTGATGATCATAAATAGTAGATGACAGTTATGAGAATGCCTTGAAATTCGTTAAGTCAGCATGGCATTACATACATTGTGTGTATCTACTATATTATGTACAGCTACATGCATAGTGGATTAGTTGCAGAAGTGCTAATAATAGCGTATTGATTAAATGAGACCAATACCGGTGGCCTACTTTGAAATCGTATTAATTAGATCGATTACTTTGGCTTTGCCAATGCAATCGAACCAGGCAACTTTCTTACGTCAGTGAATTCATGTGTATTACCAAACCAAAAATCCTTATAATACAATTTGGAAAGCGTATAGACAGACGAAAGCACTAGAGGTTATATGCATCTGATTTATCCTCCTTTAGGAACAGAAACGGCAAGTTTGGAATCTCCACGTGGATCGAGCCGAGAAAATTGTTGTTCATAAGATTGACATGCCAAACAACGGAAAACGTTACGAGTGGTTTTATACGAAAATTGTTCGTGACTTTCGATCAGGTAAATTTATACACTTTATGATTTGTATTTTTAATAGGTATACTCGCGAGCATTTAAATATTTTTAAATGAAACCTTCATCTAACTTACAAACGTATTTATTATGTAGTATGTAGTATTTTGTGTTTCAAATTTCTAGTATGCATTACTGAATTCATTTAACAGTTTGACTTAAATCCATAATGATCTACATGTCAAAATAGTATGGATGAAGCAGCAAGTTGATTGAAATCATTGTTCATTTTTTGCTGCAGGTTTGGAGTTCCGCATTTCAAATACTAAGGATTCGGCTGACTGTGTTGTCGAACCAATAAGTACCGAGTTTGAATTAACATCGCTCAATTTAAAGCGATTTATGTTGGAGCATGCTAAACTACTCTTGAATTTTGATCCCTCCTTTGTGGCATACTGGGGAAAGGCAAGTTATTACTTATAGTAATTCCATAATATAGTGTAATCATATACATTATTTCAGTAAATTAGAAATCAACATAAAACAAAACTTTTCAATGAATACTAGTTACTAGTGGGGGTAAATACTTTTTTAATATACTAAATTTGCATTTTGGCACAATGATTGGCATATAGAAATATTTATTAAAACAGTGCAGTGTCATACCAAACATGCATGTAAGCCATTCTTCATGTCAAAATTTTAATATGGTGACGTTTTAATTTAATTATACCTACCACAAAAATTCATATACAAATCAGTGCAAACCCCCAACACAAAATGCCGTGGTATGTGCATACGATGATATGATACACCGACACTTTGTGAAATACTTTTTTAGGTAAAAGTTACTTTATCTTCATGACTTCCACTTCATTCTCATGCAAGAATTTGCGTAATACTTGAAAGAATTTCACAAAAGTAAGTTGTAAGTGTGCTCTACTTTCACTCATATTATCAATTTGCTCACTATTACCACTAACCTGTCTAGTGTTTACGTAACGGTAAAAGTGTTCACTGTTGACGCAAAGTGTTCAATAATTTTAAAATGTATGACGTAAATAATACATAATGTAGTAAAAGTGTTTATGCAGCGCAGTTTTTTGCGGCTGCTGCATGTATAGATGGTGGTGGTGAAAACAGCACTCGAGTTGGAGAAACTTTTCCTGCCATCATGCTACATTTACATATTTACCTAACCAAAGTACCTTACATAATACAGTTAGATAATATCAATATGAAAATGTGTACCTCTGTTATATACATATGCATGCATTCCATCTTTGTATGCTCATGTCACAGCCAATTCATTAAGAGAAAGTAGGACAATGTGGTTACATGCATAATAGGAGTAGGAAGTCATTTTGCCATGTCAAGTGGCAACTGAGTGGTAACGGCAACGTCAAAGCTGTTATTTGCACCACCCGTTCTCTCGTTTTGTTTGTAGAGCAACGTTTTTCTTTGTGGTTTCACTCTCTCAACTCTCAACGAGAAATGGTTGTAATAATGACTGGCTAATTTGTAGTTTTATTGTAAAATTATTTTCAAATGTGGCTTTTCAGAGTATCCTGAAAGAAACACAATTTATTATGTTCAAAAACAACTTTTTAAATTATATTCTTCTAAAGTTACTTCCTTTATAAAAGTAACAAAGTGATATTAAATTATATACTGGTTTTACAACTTTCACCAGCGCTGACTGCTGGTATCATGTTCTTATATGTAAATGCTGAATGGCTAGCAGGTTTCTAACAAGTGTGTGAAGTTTGTGAATTTGCATAAAGGAAGAAACTACACAAACTTCTCTTTGTTGTAGTATGAAAAACCTGACGAATGAAGTCGTTATATTTTGCATGAAAGAAAGAATTACTTTTGCATTACATGGATGATGAAACATCGATTATATCGCCATATATTTGTGTTGAAGAGTAGTCACAATACAGGAAACCATTGATAATTATTGAATTCGTTATCATGCCACTCTAAAGAAATAGACTTGAGCAAAATGCCTAAGACTTTGTAGTTGGGTTAGTAAAAAGAATTATGAAAAAAATAGTAACTAATAACTTGGAAGAATGATAGGGTAGGGTTGAAACAAAAAATGATGATGGATAATTCATAATTTATCATTAACTAAAAAAGCCGATTTCATCCTAACTGTATAAATAGAGTTTTTGTCGTTTATACCCAAGTTGAACTAGCATATAATATTTGTACAATTTTGGTGAGGGCATTCAAATTCAAAACCATCATATAGTGCTAATAATGGCTCTGATTTTACTCCAAAATCTATTGCAAGTTCTTCATGTTCATCCTTGTTTTGCAAAGTCAATGAACGCTACATTGCATAAATTTGAAAACTCGCTTGATGTGTGTTGGGTTCAACCAGAGAACAGTTTTTAGTTTTCTGATACAAAGCACTCGTGGATTAATTAATTAAAAATGAGTGTGAGAAGTTGCAACTCTTGGGATTTTCAACTGTGTATATGCGGACTACACTGGGATGGTTATTTGTAGGTGAAATAAAAATGTAAGTTATGCATGTATGTTATCATTGAATACCGTGAGCTTTCAAATAATAGGACTTATCTTTCACTCACCTACCCCTAACACCTAATAAACGCCCCGGGTGTACCTGCTAAAGATTCTATAAAGCACTTTAGACGCCCCTTTCTCAATTACAAGCCCTGACATTTTAAAGGATTTTACGGTATGGTTTGTTACTAAATAAATGATAAGTTTAGCCTTGCACACTATCAACGTTTGAAGGGTTTAAGAGGTGTAGGCACACAGTAGGGATTTTTCTAACTTTCAAGACATAGCTCATGAATGAACATTGTTTCATGTATTCTTTTGGGATTTGCCGCTGAAGTGTTTACACAGGAGTATAATCAATCCGTTGAGGTGCAGATCTATACCATCCATACACTATCCACATATGCATATACATAACCGGTAAAACTTTATTCTCTCCAGTTTCCCGAGAAAAACTATCAAGATTCTAGAATTTTAGAGCTGATCTGAGGAACCACATATAGCTTATTGTGTACTATATATTATTGTGTAGTGGGATCATGTGGTGAACATGAAAAAAAGTATTTCAAAGGATTGATATAAAAACTCTAACCTAAATTTCGACCACTACTCATGAAAATAATACAAAAATAGCGATTTCGTTACATAATGTACCAGACTGAGCGTAAAGGTAAAACCGAAAGGAAAACCACACTTTCATCTGGTTTCACATTTAATTTTCAGTACATGCTACACACTAACATGAAAAATGTCTTCGAGCGTAATATTCTATTTATGTACGTAGGCTAATTTTTTCCAGCATCCCTTTCTAGCGATTTTTCTATATTGTGTCTACAACACATTAGATTTAAAAATACATATTATTCAATCAATTGAAAATTAGGCCTTTTAAATTGTAGTTTGCTATATAAGGAATAAGGACTATTGCTTTGGGCTATATATGGTCACGACTTTAATTTTCTTGAATGCTTCTGATTTCTTCTCTCTAATGCTTTCCTTTCCAAATAATGTGGACGTGTTTTTTACGGATGAGCAGAGATCGATAAGGAATTTGCAGTAAGTAGCGTTTTTATGACATGAAGGGATGTAGTCTTTCCCCATTTCTTATAGTATTCCTGTTCCCATTATGGTACCCAAAAGGGACTCCTGTTACGTGTACATAACTTTAAGCACCTTTCCGTTTGATTCTGATGTTGCGTCTTTTTGATTTACTTTCTTTCTCCAGCAATAAACCCATTCTCTGAAAACTTGTAATATTGAATTTTATGTACTATTTGTACATGGGACAAAAAAGTTTACGAAAACGTGCTCCCTTTCTAAATCCATTTTGGAGTGAAAGCGTTTTACGTACTTTTTTTCCTGAGTGAAAGCAATGGGAAGATAATAATGACAGTCATTATTTTCGATACACTTCATTCACAGATGTGACATATGGCTGCATGAGAGCCTTGGGGAATTTGTGTCAGAATTTGGATTTGCCAATGACTCGATCCCCATTTCTGTCGCGACATTCTCCAGAGAGTCTAAGCCGGACATTATTTCCATTTCCAATATTTATGAGGACAACTCGCATACTTTCAACCCTTTCCAGAAGACCCAGGGTCATCCGGATGTGGGCGAGTGTTTAGACAGCACACCGCTTTTATTGCGGATAGTATTGGACGGTAAGTTCACATAAAATTGAGATCAATGTAAAAAAAATATACATATTATGCCTACTCACTTAAAAAATATATATCTACTTATAAAGATGAATCAATCTATATATATCGAACCAGGTTAGGTTCTAGTTCTATTTTATTTAATTCTACAAAAGATGCATGCAATCTTCAAACTCTTTGTGATACCAGTACTCAGAAATAAACTAAAGTCGAGAACGAACAAAGGGTAAAAATGCTCTTTTTACTGTGAATAAGCTAAAGTAAATAAAGTTGAAAGCATAATATAGATTCCCAATGATGCTGATGGGGTCGAATAGGTATATGATCTGATGTTTCTTTTTTTGCACTCGGCCGAACACAAGTGTGTGCACTTTCGACTTTCCCCTCTGATGTATCACATATTATTTTGGTCGCATGTAGGCATTTTCTCTAAAAGCTAATATATCTTACGATGGTCCATTCACACAGTAATTTAATTTGACAGCTCCCTATTCGAAACTAAAGGCCGGAAGGGAATTCACCGTGTTGGAATCTATTCGACGAGCTGTTGCTGGACTAGCCGGAATTTCATTGTTGAGGGTGACTGATCTCGCTGTAAGTTGTCTGAGACTCAATTTACGTCTGTCTGCCTTGGATTGGATTTCTTGCGCGTGTATTAAATTTTTTCACACGCTCTTTACATATTGATTTTTGGACTAAAACGCTAAAATTCGGGAAACCTGTTAAAATACTTTTTTTTCAGTTGACGGAATGGCCAAGTGGAACTTCCGCATTTTGGTTCTCCCTACGACAAATTGTGAACTTTCAAGAGCTGTCACGAAATAATAACACTAGCCACTCAACCATTGTCTTCCCCCTGGCTGATGCATACAGGATATTGAGGGATGTTATTTCAAGGCACGATGTCACTCTTCGTGTTGACCTTTCTCCAAACGAGCACATGGTTCGTAGCATTTGTCAACATGTTTAAATTCAAATAAACTTTGTACATGTCGTGCTATAAATTAGTTCATGTTGAGCACGTACATGTAGTTTTTTTTGAAACTTTAAAAGAAAACTTAATTTTCACTTTTATAGTTGGTGGGTATTCAGAGGGGATCTCTCATTTCTATTCCACGCGCACTCCACCCAATCTTCATGAGAAATATAAACTCAAAATCGTTATCCGTTATTAAAGCTTCATATACTTCCGGTAAAACTAGAGTATTGTTTTAGTTTGTTAGCCAATTTATCAAGTTACATTTTCCCAACTTTTTGGGTTTCTTGTAAAATATAATATTTTATTGCTTTACTTTTCCAGGGGCGGTAGCTGGTTTAGGTCTGGCAATGGCTGTATTAGGACTTGCAATCGGCCTACTTCTGGGCTTTGTTCTGTGGAATGGCTCAACAAGAATGAGGTACTGGAGATCTCCTTGGTCAAATAGCCCCATTCCATACGGATTGGATGCATAAGCGTTATTTGCATGGAAGAAACTCATCGTTAGTTTTAATTTTAATTGGTGTTTAATGTTTGATGCCCATAAAAGGGGTGAGCTATCAGAATTGCTGCAAACAAATAAAATAATAGTATAGAGAAAATGAAGAAAAGGTGAAAACTTCTGAGTATACAAATATACACTACTACTTCCTATTGCATTGATAATACATACCTATTCAAATTAATATTACTACGATTACAAATTCGTAAGTCCGCACCATAATGGTGTAATGTACAATTTTATTTTAAAACATTAAACATCGAAGTAGCCAAATATTTAGTGTGTACAAACTTTCTAAAGTAAACGTAAAAAATTCAATAACGATTTCTATGTATTCCTTTCAACATGAAAATGCTCATGATTTTACATTAATCTATGCATCTTAGGAAAATATTCTGTACTGCAGGTATGCATTGTAAAATTAAAATATGGATCTTCTGGATATGAAAACATTCATGTTGCAATGTTTGTCTTCAATATGTATGTAATTTATTACGCGTGTCGTATGATGATGCACATATAATGTCTCTCTTTGAGACTTTCGATCTATGCTGCAATGTCGACGCAAGCAAATAAATCTCAACGAATTTTTATGCTACCGTTGTCATTCTTGATTTGATTATTCAGCCGGAGCACATATATATTATATAGCATAATGCATTGAGCTAAAATGACAATAATTAACATGTTATGTGGCTCTGATATTCTGTAAAATACAGCCAGCCATTTTACTTCAAAGTCGGTTGCACACAAATATCCATATACTCACATACTTTTCTGAGGGATGTCCCAACGTTTAATGTGAACGTCAACTAAAGATACACAGCGAAAGGAAATGACTTGTAAGGAGAGATAATGCTTTAAAATCGTAACCTCAAATGATAAGGTTAATTAAATTTTGGAAGAGTTCCTGTTACGAAAACCACTGACTTGAATTTCCCAAGATTATCTTTTAATTTCTCGTCTTATTCAATTACAATAGTTTACAAATACATCAATTTTCAGGGTTTTAAAAATATGAGAAACGCATGAAAACTTATAATTACCAAATAACTATATAAAAGCAATGTAATTTCCGAATTTACTGGAATTGCACTGCAATATGGCTCATATCGATATTAAAGCCTCTGTACACTTCGCATCCTAAAGTCAATTATTCTGTCGAGTGGAGCGATTGTTTAACAATAATTAATTTTGAAAGCCACATTTTCAACAAGTATCCTACCTATCCTAACTAACTTTACATAATGCATATTTAACAAAAGAGTATATTGAATCTCAAAACATCTAAATTATCTACACGAAATACTGCATTCCCTTTTCTTGTAAAAAATATTTGCATTGGTCATCAGCTCAATTATAACAAAAATCGTTTACTATAGCCAAGAAGTCTAGTAATTTGAACTTTGAACACTTCAGTAATTAAAAAAGATATAGTGTCACACGACTACAGTGGAGAGAATCAGAACAAACAGAAGTAGGTCTTAAAATTGGAATACCGCTTCAAGTTCACATGAATTAAAGCAAAGATCGTCGGCAACTGGGTCAAGTGTATTGACAATGCATCTAACTAATGTCATTTAGATTACAATACAATGTTAGTCAACTAAATTCACAAGAGAAACAAAAAGCAAGCTTTAACCAAAAACCCCAAAAAAAACTTTTATTGCCGAAATGGAAGCCGTAAATAGTAAATAGTTCATGACGATGACATCACCACATACGATATAAAAAGGCTATACTAACACATACATACCCAATGACTTACAAGACAACTCAACTAGAAATTCAACCTTAACATTAAGAGGCAGCATTTACAAGCATTTTTGTACACTGACAATAATCTAATGTCGATGGAAAAGGTATCAAGTTACCTATCATATCTATATAAATATATTACGATTATATTACACATTTTTCTTCTGCTACTACTTACAACAGACTAATTCTTCTCTTCAAAATCATAGTAATCTTCAACTTCATCAGCCCATGAGGTAGAAAGGAGAGTTTTCTCCAATGCAGCCTCACTTTTAATCTGATCCTTTCTGGAGATCTTATTCTCAATTACAGTAGAATTTGAGCATTCATTGCCTGAGAGGTTCAAATCATTGTCTGACTCACTTGCACTCCTAGAACTGCTAACTGGCCTTTTGATGGGAGTAGACTGAGCAGAATCGAGAAATCCCAGCTCAGCAGAAAATGCAGCAGCAACTGATGAAGTAGTAGATGTTGAGCCAGAAGCCTCCGATGTGAAAGACTCATTAAACTTTTCCAATTCCGCCTCAGTTTCAGCAAGTTGGCCACTTGCAGAAATAGGATAATCGCTCCAGCAATGCAAGTTTATGCGCCATTGTCTGACGATCCCGTCCCATGCTCTGCGGCTGTATTTCCGATATTTATTTGGAGTCTTTGGGTGGCACTGTTCTCGGCTGTCCCTATATATAAAATGTAACAATATTAAGTTATGGTCGAAATCTGAAATTGCTGTCAGCACTAATGACACTATGTTTTGTGTATTTTCAGTTCTGAATAATATATACATACTTTGGTACAGCTTGCAGGTAGTTGAAATACTCTGGTGTATTTTTTCCATACTCAATCTGCTTTGTCCTTCTGGAAATAACTGCTGGGTCGGTTTCCTTATCGTAATTAGCAACATGACCTTCAAATGGGCGCTTTAGTCGACTTCTCATTTCACCATTGTCCGTTCTGGGATCACTGCCAATGCTGTCATTTGACTCTGACCGTTTGAAATTCCGTCGTGCAATCGGAGGTAACAAGAGACACTTTCGATCGCCAGCATGCTTAGAAGGATTACGAATTTCAACCTTGACATGCTCTTCGTCATCTTCGTCTGCAAACTCGTTTTCGTTCGCGTGTATCTCAAAATCATCCAATTGTCCACTCTGGTGGAGTTCCAACTCCTCGTCTTCTTTGAAATTAACTTCATGCGAGATCTTCTCGTGATGATAGCGAGAGCGCTTGGCGTCCGAGGCTTCCCCTGAAAATTGGCAGTCCATTTTCAAAGCTAATTTGTGTAGCTTCTTCGTTCAGTAGTGGTTTACCTGCGAATGGCACAGTAAAAAGGCAAATATCATTAACAACTTCAAATTTTGCATACAGTAGTAACTTTTCCATTCAATTTGATACACAACAACAACTAATCTCGAACATGCTGCTAGCATACACCATTAAATGCGGAATTATGCACTATTATGGATGCAAAAATTAAAGGATAAACCATTACCTTAATAGGCACTCCAAACACAATGCAGCACACTTCCAACTGGAGAAACACTTCTCGAATCACTACAACTTGTTCAAATTACTTTCGATGTTCCAGCAATTGGCGTCAATGTGAAATTCTAGTAACCAAAACAGTTAAAAACAAGGAATTCCAAGCAACCTGTCCCGTCAAAAAGTTAAGGCTTATTAAATGAGAGTAAATTCAAGTAGTAGGATATTTAACCTTTTGGTAATTCTCTACCAATTAGAAATAATATCTGCGTCTATATATCAAATTTGACTAACAAATTTCCAGAGGATCAGTGAGAAACTGACTGACTACGAAACGCTTTTGAAGTTCATCTGCAGCAAGTTGTTTTGTTTTTTAAAGGATACACACAGACAGATGAAATGGAAGTAGTAGGAGGAGAGATTAGCGAGGGACTCTGACAAAGTGTCACTCCAAGTCAACTCGAGCCAGTGCAGCAACAACAGGAAAAACAGAGAGAACAGAGAATATTTTTGCTGCGAAAAATGCATCTGTAGAGTACTCGCGCCAAGCATTTTCCCACTTCTATTTCCCTTCCTTTTGTTCGTGCAGCGAAAAAGAGACAAAGAGAAAAACTGTAGCAAACAACAACGCCAACAAGAGTTCATAAAGTGACGCGAGGACATGAGGAGTCGAATCGAATGACGACAAAAGTGATGCAGTTGTTGCGCGAATGCAAAAATGCATAATATTGTTTCAACATTTTTGACTGTACGGTCATTTGAAAAAAACGGTAAACGATACATTGGATTATAAAAATGATTCATTCATTAAAATATGAAAATTAAAATGAGAATAGTTAAAATGGGAAAGTTGGGATAAGTTGCTGGCATTGGCATATTATACAGTTTACAAGCACACAAATACAGAAACTGCAAACTTTCGGACACAAATTCTAGTAAATCTAAAATAAAAAACTACCATTAGCTCAAATTGGCGCAGTTCTCAAAATAATACATACATCTCTTAATTTTTTTGCATACATAAGCTGCAAATTGGATTTTTGGCAACTATGCGATATCGCAAATAATTTGACAAAATAAGATGACATTTCAGTTAACTACTTATAACGTATTTACTTAAATAGCCTGAAGATGATAGAGAATACAAGAATGCGCATCAGGTTTAGAATTTAACAGCTCTCCATTTTTGTAAACGTTGCCCTGCAAGTCAGTGACTTGGCGTGTTTCATGCTTTTGCAGACCCTAAAAATTAAGCAAATACAAAATGAAGATTGAATCATATTATTTCTAGTGCTATTTGAATACTTATCGCCTACTTTGGATTGTTCAAAGAAGTAAACGTAAATAAATTCAGTCTTAATTTATAGGATGACGATGACGGACGGTTTCATGTCTTTAGCACATGTATGACCAAATGAGGAATGATAGGTCTGTCATTTTAGCATACATATACTGGGAATTTTTAATCATTCTTACTTTACCCCACCGTTACAAACGTTATGACCATACCCAATCAAAGTGGATGAAACCGTGTTAGTTATAAACTAATCACAGTGTCAATAGTCATAATGTCATAATTATGATGCCCGTTATTAGCTAGTTATTGGATTTTTTAGCGTGCATAAAATGTCCCATTGCACGTAAAAAGACGATTCCAATAATTCCCCACACTTGTGTGAATGTCAGAGTCGTAATAGTGGTAAATTGGTAAAGCACAAAATAACATGATATATTTATATTAATATAGTCTATCTCTTGCTGCATACACATGATTATATCGACATCATGGCATTCTTGCATTGTTGAAACTTAGCCGGTTTAAGCATAATTAAAAAGCAAAGAATACAAGTTGCCTGCAAAAATTCCATATTATCCCATTTATATAACTTATATAACACATTTTTACATGCCTTTCCGCAACCTTGTTTTCCACAGCATTAAAATATGCAAGTATTGCAAAGTACTGAGGACTGATCATTTTTATGAAATGCAGCAATTAATGGAATGAAACATGATACACGTGTAGAGATACCCGGCTGCATTTAATCCTGTCCTTTGCAAGTGATTTACTGTGTAGTTGCCAGTTGCTTAACTTCTTAGTATAAACTACATTAAACTGCCCAAGCATAATGCTAACTTTGATACAGCTTAAAAAAGCCACCTAGTAACTCTATAAATTCAACATCGGCTTTCCCTTTCTTTTCACTATCAAGCCAGAGCCCAAGCCGGCCAAGTCTGCATTAACACCTCGGTGTATTTACCGACAGGAACGCTAAATTGTGACTCTTACAGTTTCGCTTGTCTGCAACTAGGAAAGCGTTACATAGTTAGCAATAGATTACATTTGTAATAATTATTGTGTCTATTGATGGCTTAAGAAGCAGAGTTACGTCAAGCTACAAGCAAGACTTAAAACAGCCTTTTTGTCTTTACAGACTAGTACAAAATGAAAGTATTTATAGTGGTAACGGTTTTATTAGTGCAAAAGATTGCTACCGCTTTCATATCCTCATCAGAGAGTTCGGAAGATGAACTCAGGGAGCAAACAATCATTCAGTCTTTAATACAACAGGAAAATGAAGTCAAGACAGAAGACGATCCCCATCACAAAGCCATACCCCGTTCGCCACAGTATCCGATTGAAGTATTAAAACAATTCGAGTCAAACTCCATGTCTGTTGCATTCAATAATGACAGAAATAGTGATACCAATGGGGACTCTGTTACATTAAAAGTGTACAACCAGACCTACTCCAAACCTCGTGATCGACTGTTTCATTCTTGGCTTCCGGTGGAAATTATAGGTAAGATGCATAATTTTTCAGATCTAGTTACAAGTACGTTTAAAACATATCATCATATGAGCTTCGATTCATTGATTCATTAAAAGTATAATTTACTTTAGAGTTAAAATGTATAGCACCTTCCCATTGTTCATTCATGTAATGCAAAGCGCAAATGTGAGCACTCAGCAAACTATACGAATATGCGAAGAAAACGTTATCTGCTTTTGTACGATTACCGCATCACTCGTAGTTTGCCAATATAACGCACAATTAATAAATCATGCATTGTATGTCGTATCATTCTTATCGTGCCTTGGAACCAAATGCACCTGTTGGTTTTAATTTTGAATTATTGCTACCATAGGATATGTATTCATTTAAATAGTACAACATCGCCCATTGATATCGACAATTGCTAGCTACTGCCTGACTACTGCACATAATAGGTTATTTCTGGGAATGCGACTAACCCAACCCCGTTTACTGAGAATCGTTTCTTACGTTTGTTTCACAAGTACATTCAAACTTTAGCTGAAAAGTCTGCTTGTGCCTACATTTATTTAATTTCAAACAATATTATATGCATAGTTTAATGCACACTGATGTGTAGAAATAAAGTTAGAGCATTATGATTTTCTGAAAGCAGTCCACTTTGACATGTGATTATGTGATGTATGAAAATCTTTTTCCTTTTGCATTTATACTTTATACTTATGCCACTAAAGGACTGTCTTCTTGAGTTACCGGATCACGGATTTAGGAGTTATGGGACAGTACTGGGGCAGTTTGAAACACTGAGATTTACAAGATGTAGATAGTGTTTTGGTTTAAGAATTAGGAGCTATATTGAATTATTAGTGCCCCAAGAAAACATGTATTTAAGTTAATTATTAATATTCAAGGTGGCAATGATGACTACTAAATATTTCAGAAATATAAGATGTAAGAGACCACAAATTTAAAGGCACACAATTGTGAAACCATGTAAAGAAGCAAACCATGTGGAATTTTGACATTGTACATGTATGATACTCTTTTTTGCAATAGTATGTGAAATATCCATTTCTAATAATTTATTCCGTTACAAGACAATTTTAAGTAAAATATCTTTTTGGACACAAACTTATAAGTTCTACAAGATTAGAAATTCGTATTTAAACTGAACTACGGTAAAACATCTTCACTAGTGAATAGTCCGAGGTCATGTTTTTTTTGTATTTGAAAAAATGTGTTTACTTTTAGTAGCATTTCTTAGCCTGAATATGCGTCATGTTATGCTTTACGTTATGTATATGTACCTATTTTTGTATGTTAAAACTTTCATCCATGTATTCCTTGTGATATTTCAGTATTTATAAATAAACTAATTTGCCAGAAATATGTTAAGCATGCAGTGCAGTTAAGAAGAAAAAATTAAATAATTTTTATATACATTTTCATTTGCTCGATAATATTTCTAAAGAAATAATTATTTTGAGATTATGTTTCATCAGAAACAGGGTACATTGTCATTTTTAACGGCTTTGTTTTTGCAAAAATTTTATTCATCTTCGCAGATCTCGTATAGTTTATGTAAACATTTATAAACTGTTACAGTCAAAAAAATAATTAGGCACAATGTTTATGTTTACATAAATACGTATCAAATTCATTCATTGAATAGTTGTTATCATGAGTAAGTTCATGTACCCAAAATCTAAGCTGAAAAGTTAGAACCATCAACAACATCTCTTACGATTTGTTTGCAACATTATCTCATCCTTTCCATGAGAAGTGGAGTTGCAAGATGTTTGAAGAAAGAAAGAAATGTTTGAACACTTATTTGAGCTTGAGATCAACCGACTGCTTGTACTAATGAATAAAATTCGCTCATGTTGGAACATTTTATTATATGTATGATATAAAGCAAGCACTACCGCAAATCATTATGTACCAAAACTGTCACAGATCAAGAATTTTATTAAGCATGGGTAG
The DNA here is from genome assembly GCA_034700685.1 of Willowsia buskii. Lineage (NCBI taxonomy): Eukaryota > Metazoa > Arthropoda > Collembola > Entomobryomorpha > Entomobryidae > Willowsia > Willowsia buskii. The sequence continues at coordinate 17,377 of JAQIXW010000416.1, forward strand.
CAAAGATACTGCAACTTCCAGGCTTTTGTTAAAACAGTCGCCACTGGCGAATCGTCAGTCTGTATATTATCTTTAAACAAAGTCATCATTTTTTATTGCTTTCACAAACGTGGCTCCAGGTATCTTACAACCCCAAACAAGCTTAACTCTGAAACTCAATACTCTCTCATCCAAAGAAATTGCTTTGAAACTACTTTTCGTAGATTTTTCCCTATTAAGCTTATCTATATTCATAAAACTGAATGTTATTATTTTTCATGGTCACTTTTAAGATTGACAATTGTAAAAAAGACAACCAAAATTCAATAATACCTATATTATGTATACGCATGGGATTTGGATTTACAATGTGTGTACATTTGCACATGTACATATTGCATGTTAATAATGGTTATGATAAATTCTTCTTGTATTTATACCTACACATTTTTCAGATGCTGCGATTGCCAACAGAACAGAAGTGAGATTTCAGCAGACAATGCCACGTGAATATTTTGGAAACTTTACATCTAGTCAAATTACGCTAACTTTACTAAATGCCCAGTTGAGCCCCAGAACATATCTCAGGATGTACATCCATTGGGAAAGCAATGCTTTGGAGGTATACCTTCAATTTATCAAAACTAAATCTAAAAGTTTTGAAATCTTTAAGCTTCGAAAAACATTTTATGATTAAAAAATCTAACCGTCATGTTAATGATATAAGAGAATAAGAGAAAAACATATATATTGTTAAATGTTTCATGAAAATTTCAGCAAGAATCAATCCAAACACTACACATAGAGCAAGGAAAAAAATTTCATTCCTTTGACATCACAGATTTTATTGCACAAAATCTCAAGAGCAATCTCACCGCACCGCATTTCATTAACATTGGATTCAAAGCGTTTGAGATTCACGGGAGGAGAAACATGACAGAGTTAGACTTTAATAGTCTGTTTGATGTTCAGGTGGATATGCCCCTGATTATGTATTTTTATGGAGGCTTTAAGCCCGCCGAAATATACATTCAGTAAGTAAACCCATTATACATCTTGAATGGGTTTTGCTTAATCAGATTTACATTTTGATTGACCAATACTAAAAGCCGTCACATAATATCGTTTAATAACTTTCTCTGCAATTTGTTATCAAGGTCTTCCGCAAGGAAACGCAGGTCACTTGCAAATAGCAGCAAGCTACCCATGGCAAACGGTCGTCCCTCCACTCAGTGTCAACTTAGAAGCTTTTCCGTGAAGCCTGAAGATGTAGGCTGGCATGACGTAGTCCAGCCAAAGATATTGGATCTTGGCTACTGTTCTGGCACCTGTGCGTTTCCACTAGAGGACTCTTATTACAATTTCAGTCTTCATTCATTTCTCTTAGATCGTTACAGGTATTTTGTTTTCCGACAATCTTTCGATTGTGTTGTATTTATTATCTTGTAAAAAACCATTTTTTTGATTTTTGGAAATATTTCAGGCTTCATCACGCCTTGAGTACACCAAACGACTTTCCACACTCAACATGTGTACCTTTAAAATATAAGCCTATCTCAGTGGTTGAAAGAACGGGACCTGACCAAATGGAAGCTGGAGCTGTGCATAACCTTGCGATCGACATTTGTGGATGTAGGTAATCAGATGCCTTTGACTATGTTAAAAACACCAATCCATTAAAAATTATTTTGATGATGAATTTGAGAATTATTAGCAACGACGATGAGCGTTGAAGTTTATTTTCATTACTTATAACAATAAACAGTAATAAACTTTCAAATAGAGCTGATCTTTTAATGTACATAAACTATAAATATAAGAATTTTAACTTTCACTTACCGCGACTCATGTTTAAGTAATCTAATCTACGGTAGTGAATTTGAATAAATAAATTGCTACTTTATAATTGATGTTCAATTATCCGGTATAACTGTAATTGAAGGGACTTTTCTTTATTGCAACATACTCGCATATAATTATGTTGTGTACGTCTAGTTTAATTCAGAAAAATGTGTACAGTTGCAAAGGAAATTATAATTACTCATGGTGCAAGTAAACTTTGACAAGAAAAAAGTTAGTGATGCGTCAGCATTAATATAATAATTAACAAATATGTACACTTTCTATACAATGTACAATTTTCACAGCTAATATATTTAACTCTAGTTCTATATACACCATTATCTTCACATCATCGGACCCGACCCTGGCCCTAAACCACCATGTGGGCCAGAAAACTGCTGTCCAGGAGTCATCATGGGCTGGCCAATTGGGGGTCGCACCATTGGGCCTCCACCTGGAACCTAAGTACAAAATCATCAGTTAATTCCGACGTGCATACATTTTTAAGTTTTTAACACTTTAAAGACTTCACTGAATAGCAGGGATTTTTATTTTACTTGTTGCATAGGCTGAGGCTGCAAAGGTTGCTGAATAGGTGGAGGTGGCGGTTGATTAGGTTGCTGCACTGGTGCATCTGGTGGCAGTGCAAGGTTAGCTAAAAGTTCTTGAACAGATGGGAAAATGGAACATTCCATGCTACCTTGGCTGAAATCTGAGAAGCGCCTCAATTGCTGTGACACAACAGCATACTCCGGTGGAGCTAAAATATGCATTAGTCATAAAGTTTTATAAAGAGATGACGAATAAGATTCTGACAAGAAAATATATACCTATATAAAATAGAGATAAAGATTACTTACGTGGCCCCATAGCTCGTTTTTCTGCTAATTGTGTCATATTAGTAGTTATTTCATGAATAAGAGGAACCACTATAAAAGGCACTTTTTCAGGATCTGATGAGGAATTCACATCAGTTTCCATTGGTTGAACGTCTGAATTTGCTCTTGTCAGCAAAAGCTGTAATATATATAAATGATGTTTTAAACGAAATATCTTAAAGTCAGCATTATCATTAGAATTTTGATACACAATGCTTTATTCACTACGACTGGCCTGGCAGCCACACGTTTGTAGCTGCATAATATTATGCAGTTAGTGTAAAATACATAAATAAAAATGTCCAACTAATCTTTACTCTCAGTATTTCTACTCTTCTCAGTACTTACGTATAATAATATCTTGCTCTGGGAAGTTACAATAGCTGACATTCCTTGAGGAATGATGGGCATTGCTGACGGTGGTACAGTCAAACAAAGTTGCACACTCCATTTCCAGTTATGTTGTTCAATTATTGCTGGGTTCAACTGAAGGCGTATAATTTGTATACAGTCACGAATGATACGTGTTGGTAATGATATCATTTTAAGGAACGCCGATAGTCCATTAGGACGGAATGGTGGACACACAACTTTGGACATGAAAAACGTTTCCAATAGCTGTAAGGCAAATAAAGTTTATGATTCGTCATTCAATTACTATACTGCAAGTTTTTTTGGTAGATTAGTTAGTTCCACATATTATGGAATGCGCAAATCGCAATTACCTGCAGCTCCTCCTGGCTCCACGGAATTTGATTTTCCATTGCCGGTGTAATTTTTATGTGGAGGCTTTGGAAATAATTAGGATCCAAACTAACTCTAAACTGCATGGTATCCGATCGGAAGAGGATAACTCCTGGTTCTTGTTGATTTAACAAATGAAGCTGTAAAAAATAACGAATGAAATAAGACTAAAATATAACAAGACATTAAATGATTTATACATATATCTGGCTAGTTATATCATCATCGTACATGTTCCTCTGTCTGCACAATTCTTTGCAACTGTCTTCTTAAGTAAGAGCATCCAAGAAACCTTTCCAGAGGTCGACATGGATAACCATTATTTGTAGAACCGGCGTCAGCAGAAGGCGTACACAAAATATCTAATGCGTCATGAGTCAGAATGGTAGGAATCGCACCGGCCCATGATCTTTGGGGCAAAACCCTGTTGTGGGCTAGATTAACTCGACTATCCATCTGAGGTAAACATATTCAAAGAATAAACATCAATAAAACCACGAAACATGAAGCCATTTTCCGCTTTGCAGTCAAGTCCAATCAACGTCACTAGAACCAGTATTTATTTATTTTTACCTGTCCACTTTGAGGTGAGTGACCAACGCGGGCTGGAGAAGGTCTAGGCATACCCGGAGAACCAGCAGACGCCCAGGGGCTCTGAGCTGGAGCAGGGGAGCTGTCAGCATGAAAAAATGGAGACGGGTGACTTGTATTGCCCAGAGATGCCATTGCGCTTGCAGGACCGTGACTCGATGTATTATGGTGTGGATTAGGGTTTGGAGAGGGAGTGGGTACTGACAGAGGTCCTCCTGATGGAGATGGTGCTGGTAGCATTGCCGATGGGCTTGGAACCGGATGAGGAAGCATTGATGCGCTTGGGTTAGGAGACTGTTGGCTTATATGGCTTAACGACGGAGGTGACGCCAAGTTTGCCAAGGACGTAGCTGGACTGTAGCCGCTTGGTGTCTGCAGTTACACAAAGCCAACATAACATTTCATACATTTAGTAGTTCGATTTTATTTTATTCGCGTTTTTAAGATTCATGATTGATTTATGTATAAACAAACCTGCTGTGGAATATGGGGACTGGCTGGAGTATGTGGATTCGATCTTCCTGGAGCTGGGCTGGAAGGTTTTGCAGTCATAAATGGAGAGGCTGATCCGCCTCCTGGAGTACCAACATTGTGATCCATCTCCAAGAGGGTTGAAATCGGTGAGGGCGGGTTATCGTCTTCTGACTGAGATCTTCGTCGGAAAACTGCGTTTTCATCGACATATTTCGACAAAAATGCCTGTAGATTTTAACAAGCATTAACATTTAAGCTCAACAAAACTTTGATAAAGGTGCATTTTGTTATAAAACTACTAACATACCTTTAGACCCTGAGTAGGAGAAAAATCTCCCAAAACTGTAGTCTTATCAAATTGTGAATATGCACCATCTCTGATTGAAATGAGACCGTCTGGTTGAAAGGTAACATCCAAACAGTACACACTGCAGTATACCACACGAATGTGATAAATAGAGTGTGGAACCAGGACAAACGTCTGGACAGGTATCTGTGGTCGCGAGTACATCACTCCCAGTTGTGGCGTCGTAGGCAGTTTAGAAATTGAATACAACGGTTCATATGTCTCGTTCAGAAGTTTCATCAATCCATCCAGGGAGCCAATATTTGAGTTGATATACTGCTGAAGATGCACACGAAGTAGTGTATGGGGATTGTGAGACGCAATTCCACCTACAGCCAAAAGCAATGTAGACAATTAAGTCGTAAGTGTTGTGGAGCTGTATATTTCTAATATTAAGATAATTTGTTTTTGCATATAGCCTTACCAAAAGAGAGACGATATACTTTATCTGGGATGCTGTACGACACAGTTACAATAGCTCCCTTACTTGGCCCGTATGATAAAATAAGCTTATTCCAGGTGAATGATTTAATTGAAATCGGACTGTTTCTTCCAAACTGGCGCAAACAATTTGACTTGACAATCAAATGGAAAAGTTTCGCAATGGCTAGCCAGTCATCAATCATGCTGTCCACAACTTTTGGTATATGCTCCTCAGAGGAAACGATCATATCGTATGCAAAATTGACAGGTTTTTCTGCTCCAGGAGTTGTACTATGTTAAATAGATAAAAATAATATGTTATTATTTATTACAAATTAAGGTAAATGTTTACTTCATCTTTCATCATACCTTCCAGGTAAACTACTAAATTTGATCTCCAAATTCCAAGTTCTAAAGCCTCGTAGCTGAGTTTGGTATCTGATATAAGCAGAATTTAACTGATTATGTAGCTTGTCCAATGTTGAGTGAGGTATGCCGGCAAGTTCCATTGGAAATCGTAAGATTGGAATAGCCAAACATGACCCATTTGCTTGATCCATGCATCCCCCATGTACCATTTCTCTGCTAGATAACTGAAAATTTCAACCCAACCGTATTAATATGCTTCCGTTTCAAAATATGTACAACTTTAAACATTGACAACTTTTGCTTCTTACCTCATTCATCATTAGTGCATACGGTAACCTTTCATCACAGCGAGCAACGATGTGAGCTAATTCTGGTACGAAATAAGGTGGATGTCGAAATCTTTTGGCACAAGGCTCCGGTGTTTTTTGACCTGACGATACGTACCGCCTTTTACCAATGAGCCTTTCACTTGGGTCAGCAACTGGAAATCCAATATGTTGTTTAAATTATTCTCTAGTTTCTAATTTTCTTATCTTGAACTGAATTTAAAAAAATATATTTACCATCGACTTCTGTAAATGGACCATGAGTTGTAGCAAATGTATCTAGTGGAATAGTTGTAGTGGGCTTTAAGTAAAACTTTGGCACGGATCCTCCAACAGTTGCACCCACGGGCAGATCTTCAGCTTCATCTGCAGATGCTTTCTTAACCATAATTAGGTAAAAGAAATACTCCATTTCATTCGGATGGTCTTCTTTTTCTTTAAACTCCACAATCTGAAATCGAAAGAATCATTATCTCATTATCTCAATCTTCAGAAACATATGCGCAAATGAAGAAACTCATGCGTTTATTCTCATACCAGAATTGCATACTGATGTTTCTGGAACTTGATGGTTAATCGAGTGGGCCCTATTTTACTAAGGATAGGATTTTCGTCCCACTTCAGCAAGGTAATTTTTTCCGCACAGCTTGCTGGTAAGTGCTGTAGTGTTTTTTCACACCTTTTCTCAGTAACCCAGTACCTTTAGAAAGCAAATACATTGTTAACAATTTTCAAAAATGAGAATACTTTTAATGAGAATAAATAGTTTTTTAGAAACATTTAGTGCAACATTTACACATACCTTAATTGTGACAATAGCGCTTTCAATTTTACTGGATCAGGATTAATCGAGTTCAGTGCCTGTTGTATTTCATTTACAACAGCAGGAGATGGTTCAAATTGAGGGATGTGAACTAGGTACGATCCAGTATGGATATTTACTGCTACAAGAAGCTGTTCTGACCTAGATTTTTTTGAATAACTCGTTGTAATTAATTAATATTTACATTGTATCAACTAAGTATTGCAGTACATACTTGAAACAGTTTGCAAGGATTGGAATGCTTAGAATTGGAGGTGATCCTTGAAGCGTACAATCCATTCCTAGAAAGTGTTCAACTTCCTTTTTCAGCTCGGTAAGACGATTTTTACTGCGTAAATATACTGTTTGCACTAGTATTTTCTCAAGCTGGTTGTGCTTGAGTCCTTCTTCAGTTTGCACAGTTTCTTCTGCAGACAAAGGCGGCTGATGAGATACACCAAGGGGTTGAGCAGGATCATTGTAATCTACCGAGATTATTACGCGGTACCCAAGCTCAGCTTTCGGATCCAACGCGCTGAGCTCTCTGTCGAAGAGTAATATAAACCAATAAAATATTAAAACTGTTTAAAAATGTACAAAACCAAACTATACAGCGATATTGTTAAAACGACATACTTCCAATAGCCAAGAATAATCGAACGCCCGACAGCATATTCTTCAACAGTCAGGAAATCCCCCAATCGTTCTCTGCACAGTTTCAATACCTGAGAATAAAGCACTTCCAACTGTAAGGACTGGGCAAAAACGTGAAGGATGTCATATAGCTCTCGAAGAGGCGCTGGTGAATTATCCATACGCGATTGTGCCAAACTGTGCATATAGTTTATTTGCAAGGGGTGTACGAGTGACATTCCATCGCCAATTTCCTTATCTTCAACAAGAATGTCGATTTCAATTATCCTCCACGGCGAGTTGTGAGCATCACCCAGAACGGTTAGAGAAACCTCAAACTCATTTTCAACTCGACACACCACTCGCCCTTGTTCAATCTGGGTGCAAGAATATAAAATCGATTCAATGCTTATCCTTATGAATGTACCCAACATCTTAAAATTATATGCAATTAAACTTACTCTGAGATTCCTCATTTGAGAAGGCAATTCGGTAGTTACAAGTCTATGCAATATAACTTGATTCAATTTTGAGAGAACAAACTTCTTTTCCGACGGAGATATAGGATCCGCAGGAACAATTTTTTCCTAATTTAAACAATATATGAAGTGATTATCTATCTTGAAAGAATAATTTTTTATTTACAAGAAACTTAAACTTATGTTTTTGTCAAATACCCTAATGCAATTTGGGAGGCGATTGTAGGTTCCAGTTGTCAGCACTTCCACAGCTGCAGGTATATGAAAATTTGGGAGTCTGGCATGAACCAATGTCTCCCTAGCCATTCTCGACAAAAAGTCAGCAGTTTCCACGAAAAGCATGGATTGTTTTTCCAAAAAACCCATAATTTGCTAAATTAACGAACAAAGTTCCGATTTAGTGAAAATTTTTGAAGCAACTTGTGACTACAAATTTACACATACAAAATCCTTACCACAGATTTGTCAACTTTTGCAGCAGAAGATGCCCATTTCACTAATCCCAAAAGTCTAACTGCCAACAAACGAGTCCGAGCTGAAAAATTGAAAATTTCCTGTTTCCGTTCCATATCTGTTTTTCGTGGTAACCTTAAAAGACATAAATGCAAGTGTTAATACCAAAGAAATTACTTTAATAATTATGATTCATTTAGTGAACAAAGTATTTGTTAATATTTTGACTTACAATTCTGCCAATACTGTCAAGTCATGATATGTTCTCTGAACAATGAAGTCAATTAGCAATGCTAATGAAATGCTTGATCCAGGAGGTTGCTGTTGAGCCACCATTAACTGTCCTGGTGGAGCCTGAGGTGGCATTGGCGCACCACCTTGATTGTGAGGTAAAGGGATCCCTGGAGTCGGAGTCATTGGAGTTCGTTCCATTATTGCCAACGGGGGAGGGCCTAACTGGGCAGGGGATGCCATACCAGCTCCAAAATTACTTTGTTTTATCATCTTAACTCTTTCAAACAGCCCACAGCTAGTAGTTAAATCACAGATTATTACTCACTCTGTAGAGTGCCGGCTGATGGTTCGTTTACCACCAACAAATAACAACACGCTACATTTAACAGCATTCAAATAAACTTTAATCTTGCTCCGTATTACTACTTTAATAGCTTTAATACTTAAACGCTCACTAATAGCCCGCATTAACTCCCCTCCAACACCTTTACAAACGTTTTGGAGAATGCGTGCGAGCAAACAAGCAGCACTACACACTAGAGAGCTTTTTTTGCATGCTCACACAAGCCATAAACTGTCAATAACAATTTATAAATTAATCTAACTATTGTGTATTTTGAACAACGCTTTTTTACTTAACAGTTTTGCATTCAAGACGGTGTTTTAATGTTTTTAATTTTTTTGCTGATGTTTGATAGTTTGCTCATTGCTGACTGTTCTTCAGTCCGCTACCAGCTACAGGCACGACATGTAAATACATACAATACAACAGTATTGAATTTTTTGAATACATATTGAAGAGATGTACGTGTACGCAAAGTTGGATATTGAAGAGTTGGGTTGTTGTGAGAATGAACCAAGGAAGACTAGGAAAAAATATATTAAATAGAAGATGTATTATAGGTTTAGGTATCTTTAAAAAGAGTTGAGCGTATCAGCGTATGATTCTGCTTGATTTTCTGAATGCTCTCCGCTATTGGAAGGATTACGGTGACGGGTGCATGTAGTTTTGTGCTTTCAAAACATGCATGCAAAGTACTTACGGTATATCCGACCAAGTTCAACATAACATGAACATCCAACGATAAATTGTCATTTGCTTTGCACTGTGAGAGAGAACAAACCCTCTCACACCACACGAGAAGCAAAGTACCAAGCATAATACAAAAAACAAACAAGAAAAAAAAATTAAACGAAATGGTTTTGGACTTATGGTGTTGCTTATGCAGTGTTTTCTGAGCAGACCAACAGGGGAACAGGGAATGAGAAAGCAACTCAAAAATGGAAACAATGTTTGGTGGTGGCATGTTTTTAACACATAATCACAGACCTACTGAAACGATGAGATGCGAATTATTTTTTGTATGTACTGTCAATTTTCTCTTTGCTGTTTGACAGTTTCAATGCAATACTTTTGATTAAATCGTGAAGAAAAAGAACGGCAGCAGAATTGGGAGTTATCTTCGTGTTTTTAATAAAAAAATTCATGAAACAAAAATGCCATATTATGCAAATTTTCCTACTTGAGGTCAACTTGTAAAAGAAAATGAGATGAAGGGTTACTTTCACTCATGATAATCATCATGCCATGAACTGATGAACTTCATTAATTGACAAAGCACACATGTAGTATCTACTTGAGTCACTTCCACTTGCCGTTGTTGCGCTTTTGTTTTGAGTAGCAGTATATGAACATGATTAACCACATACACTTTGTGTACCAACAAAAACAGCCGGTCTGGGCATCATCTGATCTGACTTACGACTTTCCAATCAGCTGAAATTTTAATGAAGAAGGAAGGAAACTTTTATAATTTACCTAAGAAATACAATTATCTAGATGGCAAACTGAAACTGCAAAGTGCACTATTAGACAGTACATATTAGACACACAGCGTCAACAGAACAACGGCATTAGTGTGTGATAGTATTAAAAACATTCAAGCCCAATTTTAACGTGTCAGGGATTTAAAATGTCAGGATTTACTGAAAGTGGGTTTGAACGTAAGCTCGCCGAATTAAATCAATCGCAACAATCAATCCAAGGCTTGTCTGTGTGGTTAGTGCATCATCGAAAGCACCATAATGGAATCGTGAAAATTTGGTACAAAGAATTCCTAAAAGGTATAAAAATGAACTATGAGCTTCTTCAAAGTTTTCTTTATTACGAGTTGCACTTTGCACATGTTACAGTCGTATCCCTCAATACAAATCAGCGAGAGAGCATGAATTTTTTTGAATAGCCTATTTAACATGCGAGTTTAGTAGTGTGGCCCCAAAAAACACCGGTTTTTTCGGAAACCATCAAAAAATCCTTAAGACCATGTTTGTGTTAACACATAAAACCTATTTTTAAAAAATCCGTGCTCTCTCGCTGACTACTTTCACAGCCGTCATCTGTAATTTATGACTTCACTCCAAGATTTTGTACTTTTTATGCAAATATTGATATTTTAGGATGTAACAGCCAAGAATAATTATTATAGATCAACAATTTGATTATTGTTTTTATAGCTCAAGAACACAGGAAGCTAACATTTTTATATTTGGCAAACGATGTCATTCAGAATAGCCGAAAGAAGGGTGGAGATTTTGGCAAATCGTTTGCACCAATTCTCAAGAAGACGTTTGAGCATATGGCCAGATTGCCTGATGAGAAAACTAAAAGTTGCATTCTAAGAATATTGAAAATTTGGGAAGACAGAGTTATATATGAAGTAAACTTGATCAGAGATTTTGAAAGTTCATATCGGAAAGCGTGGAATGACTTACATGGCTCTGACTTTCAAGAACTTTTGGAAGAAGATGAAGGAAAGGCACCTGCCGAACCGAGTTCCAGTTCCAGCAAACCTAAAGGTACATTCAACTTGTTACATTTTGAGGTAATTGTATATAGTTTTGCATTTGTCTGACAAAATTACATATTTATGTTATTATGTTGCAGAAAAATCAAAGGAAAAGGACCGTAAGCACAGGCATTCACATTCAGAGAGTGGTGAGGTCCCTCATAAGCGTTCCAGATCTAAGAAAGAAGAACTTGAAACCGCATTAAGGAAACGGAATATGGAAGCAACTAATACCATCGAAGAGTGGGAGGTTGATGGTGTCACACAGTTAGAAATCAAGCTCTCCCCTAGCCCGTACAAAGAACCACCGACGGAAGACGATCTCATTCAAATGGTCAAAGTATGGCATCATGGCAGACATAATTTTCGAGAGTTTTGGCTTCTAGTATTTCGTTGTTGTAAAAAATAATGTATTTGTCTGTTTTAGGATCTGGACAAGATGCCAAGTACGGATGCAATCACACGTGGAAAGATTGCTAATCTTCCACCCGAGGTCTCTGATGTTCCTGGAGTTGACGAAATTTGTATAGACTCTGATGTATCAAGGGTGCTTCAAAGGAAGGTCAAATCCGCGGCTGACCTCCTTCACGATTATAATGCAAAGCTGGATTTAGAACTGGAAGACAGGAAAAAAGCTTCTATGAAGCTTCAAGATTTTATCCATTTCCAGAAAGACTTATTGACTCAAGCCGAGCACCGACTGGAGGTAAGAAATTTGTCAATAATTCATATTAGAATGCTTAGAAGTAGTAACAACACTATGTATGTCCAAAAGTTAATCCAGTAACATTTCTTATCCACAGGAGCATCAAAGCCATCTAAAGATATTGTCGAAGAAATTCGAGGAAATGAAGGCACATGTGTTAAGTATGCCTGACTTAACGAAGCTACCTTCTGTACATGATGGGCTAGCTCCATTGCCTAGTGCTGGGGATTTATTCAATGTCTAATTTGTATTTTGAAGTTGAAAATCTATACAAATATATGATTCGTATTCGTATCGTAAGCATAATAAGCAGTAATTATATGTAGTCGTTTGTGTTTTTTCTTAATGTACGTAATGTCGCGTGCCTGAAACTTGTCCAAGTACTTGACGAATTTATCAAGAACATTTATCGTTAATAAAATTGTTTTTAATCATGAAACTTTTATTAATTAAAAAGTCAATGCATATTTGATTTGGAAAGAGCTCTATAGCTAAACATATTATTTTTTCCTGTATTCATGAAGCAGATTTTTCATACTCATTTCGAAAGGAATGAATGCCTAAGAAGCATACTAAAGTAATTATTATTTTTTAATTAAGCTGGAATGGTATGTAGTTTATGTAGTACACACTTTAGCATGAAGAGATAGGAAATAGCTCATGGATATGAGATAAACGTACAAAAACTGAGATCGACAATTAACAAGATTTTGTACATACTATGCTATACATTATCAATATATGTTATATGTATTGATTGACAAAAATTTGATAAAAGCAAGTTATATCTTACTACAAACGTATGGGATTTTTTTTTACATAATATTTTACATTACATCAATTCGTGGAAAGAGCTCAAAAGTGGTGCATTGTATGTAGTTTTGAACTTTTAGGTTTTCTTTACCCACTCCGCTTGGTCAGCTTCATCAAGCCTTCGAGAAAGAAAGGAAATTTGCTTTGTAAGAAGCTGCAAATCTCTGTCTGTTTTCATCTGCATTGTATCAGGACTCACTACAGTTTCCAACGATGAAATCCGGTTTTCCAGACGCCTAACTTTCTCCCGAATTAAGTCCTCTGTTCCAGTGATATCACTTTTGGAGTTTTGCGGTTTCACTAATGAATAAAAGTCAATAGAGACATTTTATGAAGAAAATAAAGTCTGAGAAAAAGTGGTTTTTCTTAAGTTTGAGTATTTACATGTAAAAATACTTGTTGGTTTATTGATTCAATTACCATTCTGGTTGGGACGAAACACTTTTATTTCAACACTTGGACATTTTTGTACTAATGACCAAGGGATTAAGTGTCCTTCATAATAAACTTTTATAATGGAGTCAATTGGTAGCCCGAATTGCATGACACAGGTTTCACGATCATTTGGCCAGATTTCCGTTGTACTTAAAAGCTCTGTGCACCCTTCCAAATCATGTATTGTATCTTTATCTTGCGAATTGTCGTTCATTTCTGACGTCTCTGTTAAGTCATGACGAATCAGTTTAATTTCTTTGGCAGAGGGCTGCATTTTGAGAAAGTTTACTGAGTAAGTTTACTAATACAATAAAAAAGGAAACAATTATTTCGTTCGCGTGATTGTTCCAATCTGAAAGTAAAAATCTTGCTTTCACTTTCTCCTACATACAATGATTGCTTCCTTTTCTCCAAACTTCCGATTTCTTATTTCACTCTTGTTGGTAAGTTTCCAAATGTTAATACATACATTCTCCGATTTAAAATATTCTTGCCATATCTGGAGAATAACTAAAAGCTTAAAAGCTAGATTCAAGTTCAAGAGTAATTTTACGCATCATGTAATTTACGCGTAATCTTGTGTATAAACCTAGATCTATGCTGTCTGCTAAGAATGTAATGTGTGTATGGTTGATTTTAAAGAAAGTGTGAAAAGTAAACTTTATGTTCACTTCAACATGTACTTGTTAATTTTGTTTTTATTCCAATAAACTAGAACTAGAAGAGTGAAAATAAGTAATAAAAAGTATTCTATGCATAGTTTTTATGCATTAGCATATCGCTACTATTCAATCGAAACAATGAACCATCACTAAATTTCTACGTTCTAAACCATGAACCAGCAATGCGACCTAAGAATCTAGAACATGAACCAGCAGTTCATTCTCATAATTTAAAT